>JBBPBX010035512.1:0-32019 GCA_038048925.1 Garcialebias charrua
TACGGAGGTGGACCGAACCGAACGTGTTGTACCGAAACGGTTCAGTACACCCACTACAACCATTACATGCCTAGAAGGCACCTTTCTATCTTATCAAGACACTCAAAGCTCTTTAAAACACAATCTGTATCCTCCGCTCATTCTCAATCAGTTCATCTGGACAAATCTGTATCCTCATTTACCCATTCATACAGCACTCTACTAGATCTGTAACAGTTTATCATAACGCTAAAGACACTGTCAATCTTAGCTGTGGAAGAAGACGGCTAACGCGTTAGCCATCTTGTTAGACGCTAAAGCCCGAGATACACTCATGCGTCCTCAAGTACGCCACTCTACGCGCGCATTTTGTGCGCATGTGTTTTGCTGATATGCTTCAGCATATGTCAGAAACTATACGCTTGCGTTCTCCTTGTTGTAATATGAGCAGCTGCACACGGAGGGGACTCAACTGAGCTCGCTGATTGGTTACTTGCTGACACGCCTACTGAAATGATTGACAGCCAGCTCATGTAGCGCCTTGAAGACCGCGGCGGTGTTCATGCGGTGTTTCTACTATATATGTTGTAAAAAGTTCTCTCAGAAATAAAAATAATAACAGGGAGTGCTTTTCCTGCAGCACACAGCCCACCAGGGATATTTAAAACATCGCCGCACCCAGGTAGGACCTGAATTCATTCATTTCAATCATCGAGTGAACGGAGGAAGAAGCGGTTACTTGACTTTAGGCAAAAAAACAAAAGAAAAGGCCCGATCAGCGATAAAGAAGGGGAATTTATTTAATTTGTGTAACATACAAAACAGTCCGGCGCCGGGGAAGTTTATGTTCAGACACCGCGCATCGCGTATGCGTAGTAAAAAAAAACTTTTGCGCGTACGTGCCCTGAGGGGCTACGCGGGGCTACGCTTTTGCCACAGCGTACGTACGCTGCGTATAGGCGTATCGTGAGGACGCTCGAGTGTATCTCGGGCTTAAGGACAGTGTCTTTAGCGATATGATAAACTGCTGATTTATTAATGTCTCCACCTCTCTCTGATCCTCTCATAAAGCTCAGCACGGCTAAATGAGCTCGGACCTGTGGTTTGTTTTAAGGAAGCAGACTGTAAAAACACTCTGTTCTGCCGTTTCATGGTTCATGCTCCACTCCGCTGTTTAAATGGTGAAAAATATTTGTAGTTCCGACCTTTCGTCTGGACTATTTTCTGCATTGTCTACAAAAATAATTGTTCTGCCCTCATCTGACAATCTAAATCCAAACTAGCTCAGAAAGAACATTGTTTTTCCCCTCAGCAGCTAGCGGCTCTTCATATCTGCCATGTTTACTTGTTGTGCAAAAAGTCTCTGCCCACCTCCTGCAGGCAGGAAGGAGGGGGGCGCTGAGGGGCTGGGTTTGTGTTCAATGAAGGAGAAGGAGGGGGCGAGTGGGAGAAAGAAGGCAGCTGGAGGATTTTCAAGTATAAAACTTATATTGTTTGTATCGAGATATCCATCTTATTCCTGGGGGGGTCACTGTAGAAGCGATTATGGGACTTACTTCCGTTTCACACCAGAAGTAGAAGTTCTGCACTAGCTCCTTCGTTGTTTACTTGCTAATCTGTACGCGTCGTTGAAGTTCTGTTTTCTGTTATGTCGAGCTAATATTTTCACGAAGATGTCCTTGCGGAGCTCGGGTACCTATTGCGCTGTTTGTGGCTGTACGAATAATCAGACAAAGCTGAATTTGTGGCTGCAACTAGTGTGTGTTGAACCCAAAACGCTGTACATGTGCTCGTTTCATTTTGTGGACAAAAAAAAACAACTGAAGAAAACCCGCATCCTTCTTTGTGGCTGGGCTACGAGAAACCACCTGAAAAAAGACGCCGTATCCTCCAGAGGATCGACAGCAGTGATGACACGAGAACACCAGGTATGATTTAAGAGACAGCTTTTAGTTTTATGATTTTATGTAGTCAGTGATTAAATGATACTAATATTTTCGTTCATAACTGGCAAATAAACACACGCACCTATATATGTATGCTGTGTGTGCGTTTATTTATATATATATATATATATATATATATATATATATATATATAATATAGGTGTGTGTGCGTTTATTTATATATATACAGGTAGTCCCCGACTTACGAGCGAGTTCCGTTCCTACGAGGTGCTCGTAACACGAAATCTCGTATGTCGGAACCCGAAACACGTGTCGCTCGTAAGTCCGGATTTTCGGTCGTAAGTCGGAAAATGTATGCTAGCGCTACTACGAACACCCGTTTTTCAACACAAACGTACATACTGGTTCATAAACATGCTCAAAACTTTGTTTACAAACAGTTAGCTAACACACTTTCATCTAAAAACACATACCAGTGCTGTATTTTCTGTATGTTCTGTACAACTTTACTGTTCGTTAGTCAGCTCGTAAGTCTGGAACCTCGTATGTCGATATGCTCGTAAGTTGGGGACTACCTGTATAGTATATATAATATAGGTGTGTGTTTATTTATATATATAATATAGGTGTGTGTGTGTGTGTGTGTGCGTTTATTTATATATATATAATATAGGTATGTGTGAGTGTGTTTATATATATAAGTGTGTGTGTGTATGTGTGTGTGTGTGTGTGTGTGTGCGTGTGTATTTATATATATATAATATAGGTGTGTGTGTGTGTGTGTGTGTGTGTGTGTGTTATATATATATATATAAAATCTAGGTGTGTGTGTGTTTGTGTATGTGTGTGTGTGTGTGTGTTCATAAATGAACCCTAATGTTTGTATTAGGGCTAGGCGATATATCGATATTTTTAAAATATCGAGATTTTTTCTAAAGAGATACAAGACGAGACTACATGTATATTGTTTATATCGAGATGGTCAACTTTGCATTTTAATTATTATTTTCGATCCGCCAATTCTGTGTCTGCTGAACTTCCTACGGCCTCTCCTCCTTCCCACTCTGAAGACACCCCTCCCCTACGCGTCTTCAGGCAGCTAGCTAAGCTAGTAGGAAGATTAGCCGCAGCATGCGTGAACAGCCAAGATGGAAGGTGAGAGTGAAAGCACGGGAGAGGAGACCGAAGAGCAGCTGGTGAGCAAAAAGAAACAATGGCTCACTCATTTGGAGGTGGTTCGGATTCAAAACCACAGATGAGCAGCAGAAAGACGTATTTTGTAGAGAATGCCGAAAACAAGTTGCGACAAAAAGTTTGAGCACTACAAATCTTTTCCACCATTTAAAACAGCGCCATAAAAAAGAATACGAAAGTGTGTGAAACTGCGTGGTGCAGCTCAAACTGTGAACTCTTCCCAGCCTCCTGCACAGAAACAAACCACGTTACAAAACGCATATGCTTGTGCAGTGCCTTATGAAAGAAAAAGTGAGAAGTGGCGCAAGATTACTCAGGCTGTGGCACATCATATCGCTAAAGACATGGTCCCGCTTTCAACTGTGGAACAAGATGGCTTTGTACAGCTGCTAAAACTCCTTGACAGAAGATACAAGTTACCGAGTAGGAATTATTTTGCCAGAGAAGTTCTTCCACAAATGTATACTGAAGTTAGAGAGCGTCTCGCCAACCAGCTTTCCAAACTGTCTCACTTCGCACTGACCACCGATATGTGGTCCAGCCGGACCTGCGAGCCGTACTTGAGTGTGACCATACATTTCATTGAAGACTGGGAACTGAAAAGTGCATGTCTACAGACCAGCTATTTCCCCCAAGACCACACAGGAGAGCATATAGCTGAAGCCCTGCAGGATGTCCTCACTAGCTGGAAGCTCAACCCAGCAGCACTGGTGGCTGTAACCACTGACAACGGAGCTAATGTAGTGAAGGCGGTGCAGCTAAATAAATGGCAGAGGATGCAGTGTTTTGGACACAGACTTCATCTGGCTATTGGTGAGTGCAAATTTTAATCTTGAATCAGCACTGACAAAAGGATGTAACATAATTTTATTTGAGGAAGATAACATTTGCCAGTAGGTTATTTTTTAACCTTTTATAATGTTCATCAACAGTTGTTTAATAAATGTGTCTGCATGGCAGACAAAAATACATCTTTGATTCAACAGTATATTTTTTTATTACTTTAAAAGAAAAAATATTGAGATATATATTGTATATCGAGATAAGACATAAAAATATTGAGATATGGATTTTGGTCCATATCGCCCAGCCCTAGTTTGTATACTGTACTTTTACTTTCAGATGGGCTTGACGAGAGTGTGGAGCTGTGCTCAACACCACCACAGTCACATGCAGCATGACTGTTGGAATGTGGATTGACATAATGTCAGAACAAACCAACGACCTTATTCTATGGTTGCCCCGTGAAACAATTAAAGCAACATGTTTTGCAGAAAGCTAAAAACTTGGACTCCAGAAGTGAATCATACAGTCACTACTATGCAAATAACACTGTGAAATATTTATTGGCTGTTTCTCCCTCTGGAATAATCATGTTTATTTCAGATGCTTCTTCTTCTTCTTCTTTCGGCTTTTCACTTTTCAGGGGTCGCCACAGCGAGTCATCCTCCTCCACCTCACTCTGTCCTCTGCATCCTCTGTCCTCACTCCAACTACCTTCATGTCCTCTCTAACTGCATCCATATATCTCCTCTTTGGTCTCCCTCTTTGTCTTTTTCCTGGCAGCTGCATTTCTAACATCCTTCTACCAATATACCCACTGTCCCTCCTCTGGACATGTCCAAACCATCTCAGTCTGGCCTCCCTAACTTTATCTCCCAGTTGTTTAACATGTGCTGTACCTCTGATGATCTCATTCCTGATCTTATCCATCCTTGTCACTCCTAAGGAGAACCTCAGCATCTTCATTTCTGCTACTTCCAGTTCTTTCTCCTGTCTTTTTGTCAATGCCACTGTCTCCAGACCATACAACATAGCTGGTCTCACCACTGTCTTGTAAACTTTTCCTTTGACCTTTGCTGACACCTTTTTGTCACAAATCACTCCTGAAACTTTTCTCCATCCGCTCCATCCTGCCTGGACTCTCTTTTTCACCTCTTTACCACATTCCCCATTGTGCTGTGCGATATGACGATATATATCGTGGGGACGATAGAAACGTGTCTATCGTGCTACTTTCCTTCTATCGTCTCTATCGTGATAAATAAGAATAAAAAAATAACTGTCGCAAAGAAGCTTCATATTGTGGTTTTGCGAGATGACGGCGCTGCTTTATGTTTGACGCACGCGCGGGTTTGCGACACATGCTTTACGTTGTTAAACTCGAGAGCAATGGAGACGCAGGGGCATGAAGCCGGTGTCACAACAAGGAGAAACAGCTGCACAGGCAGCCCAAGAAGAAGAACTTTTACCAAAAAGAGAGGGAAGCTCACCTTGTTAGCTTCCATTATTTCGCTCCGCTGAAACTCGGACAAAATGGGTCCAGAGGACACGAACCCAGAGTCCAACCGAGTCCGAACTCGGGTCCAGTTAACCAATACAAAACAGACCAGAGACACAACAGAACCGGAATCAAACGCAACGTTTTCTCTTTTCTGTTTCTTGCCTTGTTTACTCCAGATTCCAGAGCGGATTTCTTCTTCGTGGGTTTTATTAGCAGCCGTTGTTTTACCGCCACCTGCAGGAAAAATTTGGACCAAAGTAGAAACTCTTTTCTACTTTGGTCCAAATTTCCTTGTTCTTTTTGTTCACATTCTTATAATTGTAACTGTATCTGTAGTAAAATAATAAAAATAAAAAAATAAAAAACTTTGGTCCAAATTTTTCCTGTACACACACACACACACCGTGTTGTATATATCGTGATATATATCGTTATCGTGATATAAAAAAGTCCATATCGTGATATGTGATTTTTTCCATATCGCCCAGCACTATTCCCCATTTTCCTGGAGCTTATGGTGGTAAATACAGTGACAGGTAGGGATGCGCGGTATAACTGGTACACGGTATAAACAATATAAATTTAGCCTACGATAGAGATCTGCCTTCTACTGGCTAACCGCAGAAAATCACAGTTGTCCGATTTAATCTTTACTTTTTTTAGTTTAAAACTGTGCATAAGTGGTGTTGAAGTGTACAATCAAAGTTGTCAGAGTTAATCGATACTTTTTTGTGTTGAAAACTGTGCGTAAGTGATGTTAAAAGTATTTTCTTCGAGTGCTAAGCTACAAGCTAACTTCGTCCGGCTTGTGTTGCCATATTCGGACGCATGCGCAAAACGCTGCGTTCCGTCGAGTTTTTTTTTTTGTTGTCGAAAGTTAAAGTAAGCGTTGGTCAGCTTTAAATTAGAGTTGTCAGATTTAATCTTAACTTTTTTTTAGTTTAAAACTGTGCATAAGTGGTGTTAAAGTCTTTTCTTCGAGTGCTAAGTATTGAAGCTATATGCTAACTTCGTCCGACTTGCCGTAGTTTTGCCTTATTCGGACGCATGCGCAAAACGCTGCGTTCCGTCGAAAGTTTTTTTTTGTGTGTGTCGAAAGTTAAAGTAAGCGTTGGTCAGCTTTAGAGAAACCTGCCCTCTGATCTGTGAATAGAACGCTGTGTTGTGTGATTTTACTGCGAGACCCTCTGGTCAAAGCCACAGAGTAAACTGGTTCTTCTTCTGGTCGCCTTGTCAGCTCTCCTTAAAGCTGAAGGAGACGCCCTCTAGAGGGTTGGAGGGTGAAGTGTTTTCAGTGTAAAATGCTGCTCTGCTGTTCGTTTCTTAAGTGACAATATTGGAAACTGTTAAGAGTTAACAACATATTCTTTAGTTTAAAACTTATGGCTAAAACTACACAAGATATTTTTATATTTTGCACTGTTTTGCACTGCAAGAAAGAAGCCTAATGCTTGAGTTGTTAATTATTTAAAAACTCTGGACCTAGTAGTGACATTTTCTTAATAGAGATTATTTTGTGGTGTAGCAGTTTTCAAAATAAATTATGGCAAAAGGACACCCTATGCTTTTTTTTTCTATTGCAATTTTTGTACCAAAAACATATTGCGATATATATCGTTATCGCCACCCTTCACAATACATATCGTGATATGAATTTTAGGCCATATCGCACATTCCTAGTGACAGGTATATAACACAGAACTCTAGGTTTCTGGACTATCTGCGTGCTGGAGATGAGGTGATCGTGGTTTCACAGTGAGGGACCTGCTGCAAGAGCGTGGTGTCAATGTAATCATTCCAGCAAGGATGCCAGCTTATTTCAAGTGAGAAGACATTAAATGTAAACATTTTTCTCAAACATGTACAGTACTGGTGTACGGTACTTGCTGTAAACGTAACACAACTCTTAACATGTTTTTTAAAGGATGCAATGTTAACTATATTACATTAGAAAAGTATTTGCTAAAATGATTCATTTGTTATGTACAATAGTTGACTGTTAACCTTCTTACAAGGTTAGTTTTTTGTGTGCACTATATCAGTTAATTTTGGATTAAACTACTGTTTCTATCTAAATGTCACTTTTGTCATTATCAAGTTTTTAAAGATCGTTTCCTGTCTATTTCATTATTTGTTTTCATTTACTGTATTTTATTAAAAGTTCTCAAGGTGCTTCATTTGTGAATCAGTAAAGTCTTTGTCAAAAGAAATGTCAAGCTCCAGGTGCTCAGTTGGTGTCCAGATAAACATCTTGCAGCTCAAAAGTCCAAAGCACATCATTGTTAGCTGGACCTGGAGATGTGGATTTTTAAGGCTTAGACTAGACTCTATGTTTGCCTTAAGGTAAATAAGATTGTGTCCCACCTCTCTTAACATAACAGGACCAACCTTGTTACTGTGAAGATACTGATAAGCTTCAGAGCTTTTCAGATTGCTCATTGCTTTGCCATCTGAAGCAACTGTCAACAAAGTAGCTAAGTATGCTAGTAGCTAAATATGCTTAAGTGTACGTTATTTTCGGCCACTTCTTCAAGTCGTCCTCCCACCTCTCAATAGCTGTAGGTAGAGGTAAAACAATATCTCCACATTTGAGTTGTGATCGTTCGTGTTCCCACATATTTTATGACCTAAAGCCTCTGAGCTTAGCACGTTGCTAGCGTGTAAAAAAAGTGGCGGTTCTGACTTCCGGCGGAAGACGTTCCCATAATTCGTGCAAGGCATCATGGAGGCTAGGAATAAATAGGTGGATATCGCATAAAAATGTATCTCGATATTTTTAAAACATTGATATATCGCCCTGCCCTAGTTATAGCCTTTCAGATATGACAACAATTTTCAGAAAAATATGTGGCATCGATTATTTATCATAACTCTGTTTTTCCTTTACCTATAAACACAAAATAAAAACTGGTGTGTAGTTAAGTTTGTCCTTTAAACAAATTAAAATAGAATCTCTGAGAGGCTGTGTCTTTGCTGCGACTGAAACGGGTCATGTCACTATCATTCGCCGGTGCCTCAAATGATTCCAAAGAAAAAATTAAAATCACAGAAGGCAATGCCAGACACTTGAGTAGACAAAGAAATTGTTGCCCCATGGCCTCTTAGTAAGAAGGGAGTGAGTTTTATTTAAACTTGTCTATTTTTTCACGAGATATTTTAACAAACATACAAACACCAGAAAAAATATTTTTGCCTATAAATACACAAATAAATAATGTGGTGAAAACACTCACCTTCACTCCAACTGCAACATCGCTGATCCTGAAAAAGATGTTTAAATGAGGTCAAAGCAGAAACTTTTAAATGGAAGAACACAAATATAACAAGTTCATGTCTGATCCACTGGCCTCTGACGATTGTTGTTTGGCTCTTCAACTATTACAAACTCTATACTCTGATGCATCACACAGCAGGTCATAAGACAAGCTCAAGTACACTGAGAGAACAAACTGCAGACTCACTGTACACAACGAACATTACCAGAACAATTGGATCTGGGGTTGATTATTAGTCTTGGGTTCAAAACATTAACTCATCTTCTCCACATGGATATCATTTTATATGCTGGTGAAGATTCTCAGTCGTCCAGGACATGATAAAATCAAAAAGGCGTTCAATACAAGATCAACTGGACTTTATTTGTAACAGAAGACGTTTCGACCTCTATCTATCTATCCCTCTATCCAGAGGGCTTTTTCAATTCACTGAAACAAACTGTGAGTGTGTGGAGTTATAACAGTCTTAAGAAACACGCACCATCATATGTAAATTGCAAGCTGAGGTAACACATATATGTAAATTGACAGATCACACCTTAACAGTAGGGGGTTCCCTTGAGGTCTCTGATAGAAGACACACCACTGTATGTAGATTGACAAATGCTTAACACAAACTGCTTCTTTTTATTTTGTGTTAAGCTTAACTCAAACTACTTTTTATTTTCTCCAATAAAAGACAAACGTAAAATAACTTGACCCAGGTGAGATTCTAACTCGTAGCCTACGGGTCAAGATAAAATATGAGCTTAAAGCCGAGAGCTTATTCCTTTCAGCCACGGCGGCTTAATAGTTTTTTTGGAGTCCACCTTTCCTATGAAGGATTCGCCCCTTGTAAAATTCTGGCGCGCGCAGGATTTAGAGATTATCAGTTATATTTTAAAACCCTGGCTACGCGCAAGAGTTAGAGAATAATAGTTATATTTTAATGACATTCAGGTCGCGCTGAAAGGCGGAAATGCTCTGTAGGCTATGGGTGCGCGCTTCGTGTTATTTACGTCCTAACATAAGCTGAATTGTAATCAGTCATTAACAAAAATTTAACTCAGAAACACTAATATATATATTAGACAAACATTTTTTAGCGGCGTGTCCGCTCTTAAAACACTGTAAGCGCGCACACAAGAACACTCCACACACGTCAAGTGAACACCCCACCCACTTCAAGGCTTGCTCTCCACATAATGCGTAATGAACGAGGGCGGGCCAGGGCTGGCTCTGGGCCAACCAGAGACGAGCCGGACTGGGGAGGGCCGTGCAATGCGAAAACGGCTTTTGTGAGCCTGTTCAACATTTGATTCATCCTTGAATCGTCCTTTAACTGGAAAAACTGACCACCTTATTTAACTGCTTCAAAGTAGGGGTGGGTGATTGGCTCATATATTATTTTGTGATATTTCAGAGCATTCTGACGATAACAATAAATTTCGTGATATAATAAAAAATAAAAAAAACAGAAGTACCGGTATAGTTACACTACTCATTTAACAAAATTAACTTAACATGTTGCTTTGCAGTAGTATATAAAAACTAAAAAAAAAGTGTTAATTTTACTGAAATTACTTTATTCAGTAAAGTATTCCGTCTCAAACTATAGAAATAAAAAAAAAAAAAGATCCTTCTTTTATTTAGATTGAAAAAGACTGCACAAAATATAAAACAAAATCCACCACAAAAACTAAAGTGCAAGTGCAGTTTCCCAAAAAATAACCAAATAAAATGAAGCTTAAAGGAGAAATGAAAAGTGTTTTTAAGCTAATAGTACAGTAGTCTAATGAAAAGCATAAAATAAGCTTGTTGAGAAATTTTCACAAGTCAAAAATGTCATCCTAACTCAAATTTAGACTTTGCAAAGTGAAAAAATTCTCATCTGGTGTTTTTGACCCCCCTCCTCCTGCCTGCTCTCCGTCCCCTGAATATGACGTAGGCAGTGCAACGAGTCGTCCCTCATACAGTAATATTAGTGTGTGTATCTAGTTGTGGACAAAAAGGTTTCAGTGTGTAGCAATTAGGGATGCAGCAAAAAAAATCTATTTTTTAAAGAATCAAGATTCTTAGTCCTGGCGATTCAGAATCTATTCTAAAAGCCCCAAAATCGATTTTAAAACTTTTTTAAAATTTTATATTGTATTTTTACCGCTCCTGTGCATTCGGCCGCTGTAGAATTTTGGCCGTGTAGGGCCACCGTAGTTAGTTAGCCAGGCAGCTCCCAATGGAGCCTGCTAGCAAGGAGGGAGACAGCATGTTTCAACTTGCTCCTTCATCTTTAAAAATCATTTTAGATCCTACTATGTTCTGGGGAAGACAGAGCTTAACAAGACATTGGTAACTGTTTCAGGACATTTTCAACACCCCCACTTCCACGTTAGCATACGGCGCTAGCATGCTAACGTTAGCATACGGCGCTAGCATGCTAACGTTAGCATGCGGCGGCTAACGCACGGCTATTCGTATTTCCAGGATAGAAATGCCCATTAATGCACTAAATCACCAAACTGTTTTTGACAAACTAAAGTGATATCCTTCAGATTCAAAAAAGTCTTCTGCTTCCATTTTAAATGACAGACAAGAGGACAGTAATGATGGGTTTATAGCTTCAGTGTTATTGTAAGATAGCAAAGGAGGTCTTAATTGTGTCATAAAAGTGCGTCCAGAAAATTACTACAGAAATCACTGTACTTCGGCATGTAGCAGGAAAAATGTAAAAAACTATTTCTTTAAGCTACTGACTTGAAAAAAGCATACTAAGTATGTTTATGTGTGTTGTTTACTATATGAAATTCTTGTTATATCGATTTTTTCAGATTTGATTACATTTCTCCTTTAAGATCTGTTGAGCATAAATGTAACATGCAACAAAAATATGTTGCCTTTAAATGAGCTATAACTTCCAGAACTTGGAAGAAGGTGTCTTCAGCTGACCCTGAAGCTTGTTTGTGTTTCAGCTTCTGTTCCTGCAGGAATAATTCGTTTCTCTGATGCTCTGTCTTTGATCACCTCTGTTCTTGGTCCATGGACTGTGGAACTCAAGAGACAGACCTGCGCGTGTTTGTACCGGCAGTTTAGAGCTGTGCGTTGTGTGCCGTTTACACAGACAGTTTTTGAGTGTGTGTGTGTGTGGGAGGGGGGTCGGCTTGAGAAAAGAGGCAACGTGAGCGCTGCCTTTAGCTTTTTAGCTAGAGAGCCTGTATTTCACGCCGCTAAGTTAGTGCTATGTCAGTGCTGGGTGGGGGGCAAGTTCGGTTTGGTAGGCAGGGTGCTCAGTTCTGTTGACGGGGTGGGACACCCCTCTTGTATATGGTAGGGGAAACACTGGGCCCAATACACCCAGTGATGACGCCCTGTTTTGGGATAAACCAGTGGCGGTCAGCCTCTGTTTAATAATAATAATAATAATAAATTCAATTTATACCGCACTTTTCATTAATAAAAATCTCAAAGTGCTACAACAATAAAAACAAGTGATAAAATCAAATAAAATCAATAATGGTATTAACTAAGATTAAAAACAGAATCATGTGGAGGCAGAATAGGCCTGCTTAAAAAATAAATAAATAAATAAAATAAAACAAGTGTTTGCTGTGGCGTGTCTGATGCTGCAGCCTGCATGCATGTGGAACAAATGTTTACTTGTGCACATCACAAGTGAGGTTTTGCTCTTTACATCCAACTTAAAATGATTTTGTCAAACGAGACGAGAGGCAGGACTTCACAGTAACTCTGGCCGGGAAGACGTTCCTCTGCTGAGGGAGTTGAACTGCATCTCAGATGCTCTAAAATAGAAAAGTGAGGCACCACCTTGTGTGCTAATATAAGAATCAAAAGTTTAGAAGTAAAAGGTAAAAAGAAAAGCCATTACAGTACTGGGAGGAACTAACTATTTTAAGATGTGATAAATATGGGATTAAAATTTGTTTTTACAATGCATTTTAATGTGGCTCAGTTACGTGAAGTTACTGTGAGGGCAGGAGAGCATTGGAACAAATTCTGACTAAACTAAAAATAAGTCACGTTTATTGCCTGCAACCAAATAAATAAATAAATGCAGAAACAAAAACAAATGTGAGGCTCATATTTTTTCCCCTAAAACAATCAAGTGTTATGAAACTTTCTGACAACAGTTGTTCTGCTAATCCAACAAAAACTTCATATTTATTCACATATTTAGGGCTGAAATTACTGAACATGCAGTTTGGCACATCTGTTGTTTTTATCCATTTTAGAGCATTGAAACATGTAAAAAATAACATGCATGTCTTGTAAAAATGTAAAATAATAATTTTAAAATAGGCTTGAACCTAAAACGTTTAGCAGTTAAAATCACATATATTTGTAATGTTTTAAGACTTTTATGCCCAAATATATTTTGAGTCTTTATTTAGAATTATATTTGATTTTATCCTAACATTTTAAAAATACAGTATCACAACACAACAAAAAAATAACTTGTATGTTAATGAAAAAGTCCAGAAGATTTTACAAAATTCATTGCGTTTTAATTATTTATTTTTAAACCTAGAAGGTTGCACACCCCTGCTTTAAATGTGATATAAACATGATTAGCTTCTTTAAATAAAAAAAAAGCAACTGTATCTAAAAACCCTGACCAGGAACCATCATGAGCTATAACTGGATGTTGTCAGCTAACGTTGTTAGCCACGGAACAAAAGGATGAACTTTAGTTTGTTGTGCCACCTAAAAACAGACTTCGACAAACTTTCTGCAAAAACAACAACCGCTCCAAACCCTAAACTGTGAGGACTGTCGCCCTCTCGCCATGTTTTCCAGGCTAGAAGCTCTGACAACATCCAGGAGAAGCTAAACAACACTTAGCATGCTAACATGATGCTAACGAGGAGGCGCTTCCCCCAGAGAGGAGAGCGCGTGGCTATGGAAACACAAGCTCGCGACTCTTCCTCAGCTTCAACCAAATTCCTCATTTCACTCGGCCCGCATTCAGGCTTGGACCTCAGAGACTGTCGAATAAAATGCAACGACTTCCCCTGACTTTAAATAGTACAAATAGTCATACAAAAACTAATATTTACCCGTCCATTTCTGTTGTGATTTCACTCCGCTCGTCGTTTAGTTCCTCTTGCGCGCGCACACACACACGATGCATGGTGGTCATGGAAGAGGTGGTGGCGGCGGAAAAAGCCGAAAAGTTCCGAAACTGATGTCGCTGGAGAAGTGAATGTAGTTTTAGAGAGAAAAAAAATCCCCCAAGATATTCAAGAGTGCTTATTTTTTTATTTTATTTTATTTTTTCTTATCAGGCACAGAGTGAAGGATGCTGGAGAGTGGAGGGCGCAATTTTATCCACCACCAGGTGCAATGGAGGAGCCAGGGGGTGGCCAATGGTGGCCTTGTTCAGCCACCCCAAGGGCCACCCTTAATCATATGAGGAAACTAAGCGATATAAAAACTAGAAAGTGTAATTTTTTTAAATAGATGGGTTGGACAGTGCATATATGTGATGGTGGCCATCTTGGATTTTAACATAATAACCCCGTTTTTGAAAAGGGCCTTTTCAATACCGTAACAACAAACCAAAATGGAAGTAACTACATGGCTCTTTTTTTCCAAGTTGTCATGCTTGCAATGGACGGACTGACTAATAATAATAATAATAATGAATTACATTTATAATGCACTTTTCATTAATAAAAATCTCAACGTGCTATTGACTAACAATATTTCAAATTAATTTTCCTTCTTTGCTCCGTGACTAGGGACAAAAGTGAGACCAAATTCATTATCGCCTATATAAAAGGGCACAACAATGTTTATTTTTATTTTTATGTGTCTATGTCTGGTACAAAAACATCTGCTGATCCACTGGACTAATTCTGTTGACCCACTAGACTAATTCTAATGAAACTTTCAGGAAGCATTTATTAGATGCACATCTACACTGATAGTGGGCCATTCCAACTCAAGCCAGCTGCCACACACAACCCACAGACAACCAGTGGTGGGATGTAACCAAGTACAAATACTTTGTTACTGAACTTAAGTACATTTTTCATGTATCTGTACTTTACTGAAGTAGAATTAAAGGTACTGTGACATCATGTTGGAAATTTGCATATTTGTCACAACATATATATCTTATACCATTCAGCTCTGTTCGTTTTTTCAAAATAAATTATACATATATTAAAATTTCATTCCAAGTTATGGTAGTTTTTTCTCTGGGACACGCCCCTAAAAATCTGCGCATTTCTGCAAAATGACATCAGTGACGTGCCCGTGGGAAGCCGTTGCTCAACGCGCATGTAAATAATAATGGCGGAGCATGTTGAATCAGACGAATGCAGCATTTCCAGTGTTGATCTAAGCTAACCCTCCCTGAATAAATAAACTTACTGATGTAGGGGTGGCCGTGTAGTGGTAATGGCAGTCGTCCCCCGATCGGAAGGTTGGCGGTTCGAATCCCGGTTCCCCACACCATGTGTCGTTGTGTCCTTGGGCAAGACACTTAACCCCGAGTTGCTCCCGGTAGGACTGGAAAGCACCTTGCATGGTAGTCTGCCGCTACCGGTGTATGAATGTGTGTAGCATTCAATGTGTGTAGCGCTTTGAGATTTTCACTAATGAAAAGCGCGTTATAAATTGAATTCATTATTATTATTATTTACAAATTTATCTACCAATGAAACCCAAAAACAGCAATCTTCTCACTCCCTATGCTGATTGTATTGCCGACATTAAACAGTGGCTTCACCGTAATTTTTTGTTTTTAAACAAAGGAAAGCCAGAATGCATCTTCTTCGGTGATGATGCTCCCTGTAACTTTGGTGCTCTAACTTCCAAATACAGACCAACAGTTAAAAACTTGGGGGTGACATTTGACAAGGACTTAAAATTTGATAAACAAATAGCGTCTGTAGTCAAGGCCTGTTTTTATCAATTACGTCTTTTATACAAAGTTAAAGGACAACACCCACCGTGACAGTAACAATTCACCATATTGGAGAATTACTGTAGTATTATGAATTTTATTTTCATTTTTGCATTTGGGCCAGGCGAGGGTTAAAAAAAAAAAAACCCCACTCCCGAATGAATCCGGAAACCTGGCCGAAGAGTCCCGAAGGGTCATGCCTTTTGTTACATTGATCTCCACCCAGAAAGCAAGGCAGAAGGTAGGAGTGAGTTTCCATGGAGGTTTATGAGAGTGAGAGTAAAACTGCATATTTCCTGGTGCATTTTTGTGTACAACTGGACCAGTGGTCTGCTTTTATTTTTTATTTATTTTATAGACCTTTTTAATAAGATATAACACCGCTGCGACTGTTGCTGGCTGCTCTCCTCTCCTCTGCCCAGAGAGGAGCGAGCCGCGCGGCTTCTCCCTGGCTCCCCGTTCCGCTGCGTCAGCTTTGAAGTTCGTGCCGGGGCTCGGTTCTGTCCCAGCCTTGTTGCTGGAGCACGGGGAAGCAGGGAGAGCACGGGGAAGCCCGCGCGCTCAGAGCTCCGCGCTGCGGCTGCCTTTCTACTCCCGACCTGTCTGGTCAGGGGAGAGAATAAAAAGGCGATGCGGAAATGAATGAATTTGTCGCGATCAAGCGAATTAAACTAGTATGTCTACGTGGATGCTGCTCAGAATATGACAGACATCAGTGAGCAACCGCTTCTCTTTTTTTTTTCCTCTCTTAGAGCAGCGGTCATGGAAGTTGATGAAGGCTTATTAAAACTCCGCCTGTAACTCCAAGGCGGAATCTTTAGTGATGTGAATGCCCATATTTGGAGAGGGGCAGATCTTCCCGGAGCTTCTGCTAAAATCTGCTATAAATCATGAAATAACACATTTTGCATTATTTCTCTACAATATAAATAAACGCTCCTGTATTATTTTTAAATAAACTAATAAATATTAATGGCGATGCAATTTGAAAACATGGTGGGTCATGGACTTTAAAGACCGTGTAAAGTGAATTTCAACATTTTCTTCAATAAACATTATAAATGTCATAATTGTAATCTTGTAAATGAGTAAAAAGTCTCAAAATTGTAGCTCAATTAATTTTGGAGTTATAGAGCAAACTGTGTATAAACATATTTCTATTTCAGGATTTTTTAGGCGTGTTTTAAACGGGACCGCGTTTCGTCACGCGGTCCTCATTAGTATAGCCCCACCCCCTGCAGCTCCAGCCGTATAAATTCGCCTCGGTGGAGCCGTTCACTCGCGAATCGCAGATAGCATCAGATAGCAATAGCATAGATATTTTGTTCATTGTTAGCTAGCTAATCAATTATGCCTCGTTCGTGCATCTTCCCTGGATGTCGTAATGGTCAGGGCACCCGTACAAATCATAACATGTTTTTATACTGCGTCGTTTTATGCTGAGTATCTGTAATGCCTGGTTAGGACAATGGTTAGAGCGCTTGCCTTCCGTCCCAAAGCCCACGGGTTCAAATCCCGCATGGTGCAACTCTTTTTTTTTTTTTTAATTCATTCCAGATTAAAAACACACAAGAAAACTATTTACAAAAACAGCGTAACTCTTGGAAAAAGTAGCTGCTGTTACAGACAGAACTCGGATAAAAACAGAGCAGGTTTACTGGCTCTGCTGTCTGCCTCTCCACTGTGGGACACGAGCAGGACCAGCGCAGCTGCCTGAAACCACGCCCACGCACTGACACGCCCCTAGCGTTCCAGACCAAGACAAAATAAGGTTTTTTCATGATTTTTGAGACTTAATTTTATAAGGTAAACAATGTTTTTAATCAGTCAGATTTAAATGGGTGATTAATAACACATATTTATGCCATGTGACAAACTAAAAACACACATTTAATTTCACTTTACACGGTCTTTAAGTCTTTTTTAAATCGTTTTGATTTAGAAAAGGCCATTCATGCTTTTATCACCTCAAGACTTGACTACTGTAATTCCCTATATGCAGGAATCTCCCAATCCTCCATTAGACACCTTAAATTGGTCCAAAATGCTGCAGCTAGACTTTTAACCAACACCTCCAGACGTGAACACATTACCCCTGTTTTATTTTCCTTCCATTGGCTTCCAATTGATTTTAGAATTCCATCCATCCATCCATCCATCTTCTTCCGCTTATCCGGGGTCGGGTCGCGGGGGTAGCAGCCTAAGTAGGGAGGCCCAGACTTCCCTCTCCCCAGCCACTTGGAGCAGCTCCTCCGGGGGAATCCCAAGGCGTTCCCAGGCCAGCCGAGAAACATAGTCCCTCCAGCGCTGTCCTGGGTCTTCCTCTGGGTCTCCTCCCGGTGGGACATGCCCGGAACACCTCACCAGGGAGGCGTCCAGGAGGCATCCTAACCAGATGCCCGAGCCACCTCAACTGGCTCCTCTCGATGTGGAGAAGCAGCGGCTCTACTCCGAGTCCCTCCCGGATGACTGAGCTTCTCACCCTATCTCTAAGGGAGAGTCCAGCCACCCTGCGGAGAAAACTCATTTCAGCCGCTTGTATCCGAGATCTTGTTCTTTCGGTCATAACCCAAAGCTCATGACCATAGATGAGGGTGGGAACGTAGATCGATCGGTAAATTGAGAGCTTTGCCTTTTGACTCAGCTCTCTCTTCACCACGACAGACCGGTACAGCGCCCGCTTCACTGCGGACGCTGCACCTATCCGCCTATCGATCTCACGCTCCAGTTTTCCCTCATTCGTGAACAAGATCCCGAGATACTTAAACTCCTCCACTTGGGGCAGGACCTCCTCCCCGACCCGGAGAGGGCATGCTACCCTTTTCCGGCTCAAGACCATGGCCTCGGATTTGGAGGAACTGATCCTCATCCCGGCCGCATCACACTCGGCTGCAAACCGCTCCAGTGAAAGTTGTAAATCACGAACTGATGAAGCCAGTAGGACCACATCATCTGCAAAAAACAGAGAAGCGATTCTAAGGTCACCAAAACGGATCCTCTCAACACCTTGGCTGCGCCTAGAAATTCTGTCCATAAAAGTTATGAACAGAATCGGTGACAAAGGGCAACCTTGGCGGAGTCCAACTCTCACCGGAAACGAGCCTGACTTACTGCCGGCAATGCGGACCAAGCTCTGACACCGGTCGTACAGGGACCTAACAGCCCTTATCAAAGGGCCTGGTACCCCATACTCCCGGAGTACCCCCCACAGAACCCCCCGAGGGACGCGGTCGAATGCCTTCTCCAAGTCCACAAAGCACATGTAAACTGGTTGGGCAAACTCCCACGCACCCTCCAGGACCCTGTTGAGGGTGTAGAGCTGGTCCAGTGTTCCACGACCAGGACGAAAACCACACTGCTCCTCCTGAATCCGAGGTTCGACTATCCGACGGACCCTCCTCTCCAGAACCCCTGAATAGACCTTACCAGGGAGGCTTAAGAGTGTGATCCCCCTATAGTTGGAACACACCCTACGGTCCCCCTTTTTGAATAGGGGAACCACCACCCCAGTCTGCCAATCCAAGGGAACTGCCCCCGATGTCCACGCGATATTGCAGAGTCGCGTAAGCCAACACAACCCTACAACATCCAGAGCCCTAAGGAACTCCGGGCGAATCTCATCCACCCCCGGAGCCTTGCCACCGCGGAGCTTTTTAACCACCTCGGCGACCTCAGCACCAGAGATCGGAGAACCCGACCCAAAGTCCCCAGGCTCTGCTTCCTCAGTGGAAGACGTGCCAGTAGGATTGAGGAGGTCTTCGAAGTATTCCGCCCACCGACTCACAACATCCCGAGTTGAGGTCAGTAGCACGCCACCTCCACCATAAATGGTGTTGGTCTCGTACCTCTTTCCCCCCCTGAGACGCCGGATGGTGGACCAGAATCGCCTCGAAGCCGTACGGAAGTCATTCTCCATGGCCTCTCCGAACTCCTCCCACGCCCGAGTTTTTGCCTCAGCAACCACCCGAGCCGCATGCCGCTTGGACTGCCGGTACCTATCAGCTGCTTCCGGGGTCCCACAAGCCAAAAAGGCCCAATAGGACTCCTTCTTCAGCCTGACAGCATCCCTCACTGCCGGTGTCCACCACCGGGTTCGAGGGTTGCCACCACGACAGGCACCAACAACCTTGCGGCCACAGCTCCGATAAGCTGCCTCGACAATAGAGGCGCGGAACACGGCCCACTCGGACTCCATGTCCCCCGCCTCCCTCGGAACGTGTTCAAAGCTCTCCCGGAGGTGGGAGTTAAAGCTCCGTCTTACGGGAGACTCTGCCAGACGTTCCCAGCAGACCCTCACAATACGTTTGGGTCTGCCAGGTCTGACCGGCATCCTCCCCCACCATCGGAGCCAACTCACCACCAGGTAGTGGTCAGTTGACAGCTCCGCCCCTCTCTTCACCCGAGTGTCCAAGACATGCGGCCGCAGATCAGATGAGACGACAACAAAGTCGATCATCGAACTGCGACCTAGGGTGTCCTGGTGCCAAGAGCACATATGGACACCCTTATGCTTAAACATGGTGTTCGTTATGGACAATCCATGACGAGCACAGAAGTCCAATAACAGAACACCACTCTGGTTCAGATCAGGGGGGCCGTTCCTCCCAACCACACCCCTCCAGGTCTCACTGTCATTGCCCACGTGAGCGTTGAAGTCCCCCAGTAGAACAAGGGAGTCCCCAGGAGGCGCACTCTCCAATACCCCCTCCAAGGACTCCAAAAAGGGTGGGTAGTCTGAGCTGCCGTTTGGTGCATAGGCACAAACAACAGTCAGAGCCCGTCCCCCCACACGTAGGCGAAGGGAGGCTACCCTCTCGTTCACCGGGGTGAACCCCAACGTACAGGCACCAAGATGGGGGGCAACCAGTATGCCCACTCCTGCTCGGCGCCTCTCACCAGGGGCAACTCCAGAGTGGAAGAGTGTCCAACCCCTCTCAAGGAAACTGGTTCCAGAGCCAGAGCCATGCGTTGAGGTGAGTCCGACTATTTCTAGTCGGAAACTCTCAACCTCACACACTAGCTCAGGCTCCTTCCCCACCAGAGAGGTGACATTCCATGTCCCAATGGCCAGCTTCTGTAGCCGAGGATCAGACCGCCAGGGTCCCCGCCCTCGGCCACCACCCATCTCACATTGCACCCGACCCCTTTGGCCCCTCCCACAGGTGGTGAGCCCATGGGAAGGGGGACCCACGTCTCCTCTTCGGGCTGTGCCCGGCCGGGCTCCATGGGTAAAAGCCCGGCCACCAGGCGCTCGCCAGCGTGCCCCACCTCCGGGCCTGGCTCCAGAGTGGGGCCCCGGTGACCCGCGTCCGGGCGAGGGAAAACTTAGTCCATTTATTTCACTCATCATAGGGGTTTTTGGGCTGCACTTTGTCTGGTCCCTCACCTAGGACCTGTCTGCCTTGGGTGACCCTTCTAGGGGCATGAAGCCCCTAAAAGCATAGCTCCTAGGATCATTGGGACACTCAAACCCCTCCACCACGGTAAGGTGGCAGCCCAGGGAGGGGTTGATTTTAGAATTAAATTTAAAATTTGATTATTCACTTTTAAAGCTCTGAATGGTCTTGCCCCACTATATTTGACTGATCTTGTAACTGTCCGTGAATATAGGAGAACACTGAGATCATCTAATACATTTCTCCTGTCTGTTCCAAAGACCAACTACAAACGATGGGGTGACCTTTTCTGTCTTTGCACCCAGTCTCTGGAATAAGCTACCTCAGGACTTGCGCTCCATCACTCATATGGAGTTTTTTTAATCTAATCTTAAAACCTTTTTATTCAGGCAGGCATTTAATACCTAGTACTGTAGTTCTTTGACATTCTTGTTATGTCTTAATTGTTGTTCATTTTTAACTGGCTGTTCTTTATTGTTATTTTTTATTGTTCATTTTATTTCTGTATTGTTCAGCACTTTGTGCACCTTCTGGCTGCTGAAAAGGGCTCTATAAATAAAGATTGATTGATTGATTGAATGGTGGAGAAAGTACTCAAACACTGTACTTAAGTAAAAGTACAAATAAACAGACAAAAATGTACTCTAGTAAAAGTAGAAGTACCATATTAACGTTTTGACTTAAGTAGAAGTAAATAAGTACTTGATTTTAAAAATACTTAAAAGTATTAAAGTAAAAGTACTTGCTCAATGTATTACCTAATCCAATGATCTACAATATCATAAGTGTGCATACTGTATGTATATTTTCTGTAATACATTAATAGTGTTGAGCCATTTTAATGAACAGTGCTGCAGATAATACATGTTTTTATTGTATTTACTCTGTGACACAGTTCACACTTGGACTGGTGATTCTGTGTGTCAGAATTTCAGGGATGACATGCAGAGTTAAATGACATTAAGCCAAATAAGAAAGATTATACCTGTGAAAGTTTTTATTTACCACAAACCAATGTGTCATTTTAACAGTAGGAAACACATTTAAGTAAAAGTTGTCTGCCTGAAAAAAAGGAGCATTAGACACAACAAACAAAGGAATATCTGATCATTTCAACTGCAGTTTGTCCTCAACTCTAGTTAAAATACTGTCAAGTCAACCTTGTAATGGGTCAATAGTGAACAATATTTTAACTTCCTGACACCATTTTCAAAACTTGGACCGAGTGTTGAGTCATTTGGAAACATCTCTTGTCTCCTAACATCATGAACTGACACATTTTAATATTGCAGCAAGAATTTCTTGTTCAAGTTCAGAAGAAGTTGGTTTTCAAAGTTTTTTGAGTCAAGTCTGGCTCTTTTGTGAGAGAAAATCTGTCCTGCTGTACTGAACAGTCTTTCAATAGTCTTTCAGTAATATTAGAATACAGTAGTCTTTGAATAATATTTCAATAAGGTCGTGGGTGTTGTGTATTTTCTGGCTGAATCTCTGTGATGGAATCCATTTTGGGTGTGTTAGTGGTGCTGTGGGTGCTCCCAGCTCAATGATGTACTGTATATACTAGAATATACGTCATTGGTCCAGCTTTTCTTGAAGGCGGGTGTAAAGGTACCTGTCCACTTTGCATGATTCAATGGACCAACTCCCCTCTTGACATCAGTTACTTTCAAACTAACAACAAATCAAAAAGCTGCAACGTGAATGTAACTTGTAACACAACACTATAATGTGTTGTTTTACAAGTTACATTCACGTTGCAGCTTTTTGTGAAATGTAGTAGAGTAGAAAGTAAAAAGTACCCTTGTTTAACTCTACTTAAGTAAAGTACAGATACATGAAAAATGTACTTAAGTACAGTAACAAAGTATTTGTACTTAGTTACATCCCACCACTGGCATTAGCATAGCATTGCTAATCTAATGTCAGTAACAGACAGTAACAGAGGAGCAAGATCATGAAAAAACTGTTCAAAACACACACAGTTTTGCAAAATTATTCACATAGAATTTTGGTTTACTGGACAAAAAGTGATCGGAGCATATTCTTGATGTTGTCGAGGGCAGATCCTTGCGGTTGATCCAGTAACCTACGCTGCCACTAGTGGTCAGGAAAGGAAGTACCGTCAACAAAGATGGCGGAAAACCCGGAAATGCCACTTATGTTTATGTTTATTAAATTTGTTCATTTTTTTACAAAAGAAACAATACAAGACAATCTCATAAATGATAGTGTACAAAATATAAAAAAATGAAAGGTAGCAGAAAGAAGAATAAATCTTATTATATCTGCCCCTTACTTCCAACAATCAGATTAAACAACAATAATCAACCATGTAAACAATAATAATCTTCAACCAACTTTTTCCAACAATCAGATTAAACAATAATAATCTTCAACCAACAGTACAAAATGACTAACTCTTTCTAATTTTCTAACTAATACAATACACATTACGCTATTTCATATATTTTTTTAACACATTTGTTTTGATCATTTTTTTAAATGTAAACATTGACTTGGCATTTTTAACTACATTCTCCAAGCCATTCCATAATCTAATTCCCTGGATTGAGGTAGAACGTCCCTTCAAACTAGTTCTGAATTGTGGTTTTACAAACAACTCTGTCCCCTTAAGATTATAACAACTTTGTCTTTTAACAAAGTGCATTTGGATATTTAAAGGTAATGCATTATTTTGAGCCCTATACATAACTGATAAAATATTATCAAAAAAGGCGTTCAATACAGAACAACTGGACTTTATTTGTAGCAAACAATTGATTGACACAATTGATTTTTTTAGTGTATCACTAATTGATAAAGCTCCTCGGATGAGAAGTGAAACGTCTTGTTTGCTACAAATAAAGTCCAGTTGTTCTGTATTGAACGCCTTTTTTGATTTTATCATGTCCTGGACGACTGAGAATCTTCACCAGCATAAAATATTACTGTATAGTCTACCAAATCATGGAACTTCAATAACTTTAGTTGATAAAATAATGTACTTGATGGATGACGGTAATGTTTTCTAGTGATAATTCTTACAGCTCTTTTCTGTAATACAAAAATAGGCTTTGTGATTGTTTTACACGCATTCCCCCAAACATCAATACAATAGATTAAGTGTGGAACAATGATTGTGTTATACAACAAATACAGAGCTTTATCATTCAATAGGTCTCTGACTTTGTACAGTACTGCTATCGATTTAGCTATTTTTATTCTTACAGAATTTATGTGTTGTTTCCATGTCAGTTTGTCATCAATGATAACACCCAAAAACTTCACCTCACTCACTCTACAAATCTCAACATCCTCAATTTTGAGTGGAACATCAACAGTTTTCTTTTTATTACCGAATATCATGTAATTAGTTTTTTCTAGATTTAATGATAATTTATTTATTTTAAACCAAGTTTGTATCTTGACAAATTCTGTCTTTATCAATTCCAACATTTGTTCTATATCTTCACCTAAACAGAAAAAAGTGGTATCATCAGCAAAAAGTACACATTTAAGGAGTCCTGACACATTTACCAAGTCATTCACATATAAAATAAAAAGCTTTGGTCCAAGTACAGAGCCTTGGGGAACTCCACATGTGATATTACAGAGGTCAGATCTTACATCATTTATTTGTACAAATTGTTTCCTATCTTTTAAGTAGCTAGATACCCACTGTAATGCTGGTCCTCTAATACCATATTTGTTCAGTTTTTCAAGGAGAATGGTGTGATCAATAGTATCGAATGCTTTTTTTAAATCAACAAAAATACTGATACAATATTGTTTTTGATCGACAGCAGTAGTTATTTGTTCCATTAATTCCATGAGAGCCATTGATGTAGAGTTTTTTGATCTAAACCCATACTGACTGTTGCTTAGAATATTTTGTTTATCTATAAATTGATCTAGTCTGTTTACAAATAGTTTTTCAAGAATTTTTGAAAACTGTGGTAACAAGGATATAGGTCTATAATTGTTGAATACACATTTATCACCATTTTTAAAAAGAGGAACGACCTTAGCTACTTTCATATTATCTGGAAATATTCCTGTTGAAAATGATAAGTTACATATGTATGTGAACGGCTCAATAACATGGCTCATTATGTCCTTCACAAACATCATATCCATGTCCACCCAGTCTTTTGATCTCTTGTCTGTAAGATGTTTTACTACATTCATTATTTCCTCTTTGTTAGTTCCATTTAGAAAAATACTATTTGCACAACCTGTAATTGAGTGGATCACATTTTTATCTACTTTTGGTATCTTAGCTGCAAGGCTTGATCCAACATTCACAAAATATTGATTAAATCCATTTACAATTTCATTTTCATCATGAATTTCATCGTTGTCTTTTACAAAATATTTTGAAATACCAGTTTTTGCTTTATGATTCTTCAGGACACTATTCATTACTCGCCATGTTGCTTTCATATCACCATTACTTTTATCTAATAATTTACTATAATATTCTTTCTTATGTTTCCTTATAATCCCTACTAATTTATTTTTATACTTTTTATATTTTTCTTCAGCGCTCTGACTTCGCAATTTCAAGAAACATGAATACAAATAATTCTTTTTTTACAAGCATTTCTCAACCCTTTTGTCATCCATGGTTGATCAATCGTATTTCTCTTTGTGTAATTTGTTTGCACACAATTCTTTTCATACAGAGCTTCCAAGATATTCATAAACTCATCATATGCTCTGTTCGCATCATCAACATACACATCATTCCAGTCTTGTTTATCTAGATCCTCTTTCAATTTTTCCAAAACTTTTTTTGACGTGTTTATGATCTTTTTCTTCATTGTGACTGCTTTTGTGATGCTTTGATCATTTTTATAGATTGTGAAAACTGGTAAATGATCACTTAAGTCGGTCGTTAAGATACCACCTATCACGTCCCCATTTGTTATATTTGTGAAAATATCAGTTATTGTGGCACTATGAGTTGTAATTCTTGTTGGCTTTGATATCAATGGATACATATTTAAAGGTGCTATGTGTAACTTTCTGTAGAGTGCAGAATTTAGAAAAAATTTCAACAGGCAAAGCATTCTGATCCCTCCCCCTCAGAGCCATATATGGCTCTGAGGGGGAGGCTCTGCTGAGATTCAAATTCAAGCTCTGTTTTTATTGGCTGATTCAAATTCAAGCTCTGTTTTTAATTGGCTGGTTACAAACTCTGTTTTTATTGGCTGTCATTGTCCTGGTCACTCTGTGTTTTTAGTGTTTTTATAAATGCTGATAGAGAAGCAAGGGGACTATAGTTTTTTTCAGAGATTACTTTGTCTAACATCAGTTTGTCAGTAGATAGTGACAGAGTGAAGAAATATGTTAAAAATATATTGTTTGAAAAGTTACAGACTACATTACAATCTTACATACCCCAGCTTTAAACTGTACATTGAGTTTATAAATGTGCTTATGTTATTTGAATCTGTTTTATTTCCCATATCAATGTTAAAGTCTCCACACAAAAAAAACATTTTTATTAAAACTCTTCTCCATTAGCTCCAAGATTTTATCCGTGAATATTTCTATATTTGCTCCTGGTGATCTATATACACAACTTATTATTATGTTTTTATCGTTTTTGTTTATTATTTCTATTGTTATCATTTCCATAATATTATCAACTATTATTGACATTTCACTATTTAATTTACATTTTATTTCATTATTGACAAATAGAGCGACTCCACCACCTCTTTTATTATTTCTGTTCATATGATATAATTCATACCCCTCGATGTGAATATTACTTGTGTTATCATCATTGAGCCATGTCTCTGACAGCGCTATTATCGTAAAAGTTCTATTTAACTGTTTTAAGTAATCTGTTATTTTGGATATGTTTGCATTTATACTTCTGCTATTAAAGTGAATAATAGAGAGAACTCCATTTGATATATTGATGTCATTAAACTGCTCTTCATTATAATATTCGCTATCTTTTATTACAGGAAAAAAATTTGCATCAATCACATTTTCAACATTATATATTTTAGGTTCTGAGTCTTCGTATGTTGTCATGTTCTAATGTATTTGTTCATTTCACTGTATATTTTATCCATTTTGAGTGTGAGTTGCTTCATTGATTTGTAATTTTTCATCTCCTGTGTTCATCCAGATCCGTCAGCTCTTTTATCATTTTAGGCTGAGACTCTTCCTTTGTTTTAAAAAAGATGTATCCATTTCTTGTCCATGTTGATGCTATTTTGTTTTTGTTTTTTAACCACCTTGCTTCCTTTGCAATTTTTCCATTTTTTTTGGTTAGATTTTCATTTATGTAAACTTTTGATCCCTGCAGATTTCTTTTATTCTGCATAACATAGTTTTTTTGTATTCCTGCTAATGAACTTGACGACTACAGATGGTTTGAATCTAGGTGAATTAATGGGCAGGGTGTGACAGAACGAAATGTCCCCATAGTCTATGTTAATGTTCATGTCCTGTAAGAAAGTAACTACATGTTCCTCCAGAGTCTCTTGTTCTTCCTGAGATTCATACTCATTTGGGTCACTGTTATTAGGAGCTCTTTTATGTGTCCGACACTTACTAACATCAAGTCCTGAGATCACCACGTTGTCTTGCTTTGTGTATTGTTCTAAATCCTCTATTTTTCGTTCTAGTTCAGCAATTTTATTGTCTTTGCTAATTATCAGTTCTTTCAGTTCTCTTATTTCTTTAACCAGACCGGCCTGGGAATCCATTTTTTTTTTGTTAAATTTTCTATTTGTCCACTCATAAAGTTGAGTGATTCTTTAAAGTCTTGCATTTCTACTGAGTTGTTTCCCTCCGGTTCTGGTGACTTTTGTCCTCTATTTCTCATATTTACAGAGTCTGGTGACTTTTGTCCTTTACTTCTCGTCATACTTACAGAGTTTGTAATCTAATGGTAGCAGGTCTCTGGTTTGTTTGCTGACGTCACATGGGAACTATGTATAACAGGAAGAGGTGTTTGGTTGAGAAGAGTTTTGGGAGGAAGTTGTGTGGAGCAGTGGGTTGTGTAGGTGAATGAGGGATGCTGAGGCTGAGAGGTTTTTTGGGTTACGTGTCACCAGTTGCTGTGAGCTGGGACGTCTGGGAACACACACACACACACGTGCAATCAAGCTGTGCTGAGATATGCAGACTTACACAGACACATAGAAAGAGATGATCAGATTTTGGCATAAGTTGGCAACATTACAATTAGTGTCCTCACCTATTTTGTCTGTTTTAAACTAGAATTAAATACAAAAATCAAAAAGATAAATCTGAATACAGAATAAAATAAAATAGTAACTAACCCAGAATCCTGAGGGAGATTACAAGCTATCAAAGTCTAAATTATCTTTAAGAGTTACATAAAATAAGAACTATATTATTGAGCAACAATTCTAATTGCTAAATAAAATTACCTTAAACATCTTCAGATTTCACACATGTCCTACGAGTATGTAAGGAGAGCCGAGTTAAAAATATTATGAGTTGAAAATGTTATGCTTTGTGAATAAAGGTGCATGTAGATGCTTTTTGTGCAGTGCTGGTGATCTCTGTGGTGACTTGGTGCTATATACTATACATAGTCTTAATTGAAGTGAATTAAAATGATTCTGTTTAGGATGCACTGGACAAGCATAGTTATGAAATGGAAGAATTTGAAAATTTGGTGTATAGCAAGCAGTGGTTACATCTAATCATACTGCCTCAACCTTTACAAAGTCCCAGGACATGGATAACGGAGACCAGAGAGTGGTCCTCACTGACAGGCGGTGAGTCCAAACAAATGTTCTAAGAAAATTTGAGGACATTGTTTAAAATAGAATATTTTATGATGATCAGTAGGGTATAGGGAATTTTGGCTTTGATTTTGGTTTCAGTGTTAAATTAATGTTTTCACTTTTTATTTAATTTAGTGTTTTTTTTTTTAATCCGTTGTGCGAACCAGGATGTGGGGTGGCTCAGTTGAAGGCAAATGCAGATGTCCCAAAATAGAACTCGCTAACAGATGGTTATCTTAGAGTCTGGCTTTTAATATTTGTATTTATTTATCATTTTTCCTTCTCAGCAGCCTGAGAAGACAGAGTTTGTGGATCGAGGAGGTGAGTCTGGCTGGGTCCACAGAACACATACAGATACCCTTCACTGAGCCAGAATTCAGCAAAAGCAGACACATACAGCATCTGAGTTTTGCATCTTGGGCCTCTGGTCTTGGTTGCCAGATCGGATATCGTGTGTGTACAGGTTGACACTGAAACTGGGTCTAACCAATGAGACTTTTCTGAGAATTGCACTACTGAAACAACAGCAAAGAACTCCAAACAACAAACTGGAATATGTGCCATACTTGAACTTTTATGAAATTATGTCCAGATGGGCTCCTGGACTTGTCAATGGCAGAAACATCCAGTCAAGTCTCGCTGTGTGCTTAGCTATGAACTGTTGCACATAGCTGAACAGGTCTCCAGACAAAGGGAGAAACCCTGAAGACAGAAAAGCTGGTGGTCCAACTGTCCTAAGTCACTAATGACAACTACGGCCTGGCGAAGGTGTCAACCCCACATTTGGTCTGTGATAGTCATCCAATGACCTTTGCTTCAGGATCAAAACTGCAATTTGTTCTGACAATAAACACCCACATAGGCTCATTTTTAAGACATGTGCCACAGCATGACACATGATTTTTAGTAGAGTAGTGATGTGGGTTGATGGATTTCCTGCCCTTTCCAATTATTCTGTGATGAAAATTGTTTTATTACATCAAAACCTTATATAAAGACGAATAATGTTCCCCACTCCTACCCCTAAGCAAAATATTGACTTTTTCGTACATTTAATCTTTTGTTTTTACAGGTTAGTCTCATGAGTCACAAAAACTCATTTACAAGAGAAACCTGTACCTGAGACCTGAATGGATTGAGTTTGTTAAAGTTTTCTAAAGTAAATATATGTTTGCTTTTGCCTTTGAATGAGCTTATTTAGTAGGTCTGGTTTGCTAGAAGGGATGAAATTAATCAAAATGGGTTTTGGAATCTTGATATGCCAGACAGGAGTAGAACAAAGAGAACTATTTTTACTAACTTGGCTGCTGGTTGCTGGGACTTAGGATCTAGGTGGGAGTCCAATATTAAAGATAGAGAGGTGCGGTGGTCGATCTCCAGCCGGTGTCATCACTCAAGATGATAGAGCTGATACAGAGGGGTAGACTGAAGATGTGATCCAGACAGGGTAAATCTAGATGTTTGGTGCATGGAATGAATGTTGATTACATTGGACAAAACAAAGGAGGCGTGACGTGAAGTGAAGAAAGCAGGCTTGAGCTGAAGGATGAGTGATAGGCAGGATAGAGCAGGGTATCAGAAACAATGACAGTTGACCAGAGGTGTCAAGTAACGAAGTATAAATACTTCGTTACTTTACTTAAGTACAAATTTTAGTTATCTATACTTTAGTAAAGTAATTATTTTTCAGCCTATTTTATACTTCTACTTCTTACATTTTCACGCAATTACTGGTACTTTCTACTCCTTACTTTTTAAAAATAGCCTCGTTACTAGGCGATTCGACCGGATATCCGGTTTGACAAGCTAGCGATGTGGTTGCATCGGTAGCATCCACGTAAACCGACAGCAACCAGCCACAAATTCAGAGATGAACCGGTTGAAAAGACACGGACCGGTTATCGCGACACTTGCTGGGTTTACAATGCGTTTCTAAAACAACGCGAGAGCGAAGCTATTCTCACGCATGCGCCATAGCTCACCAAGAGCACGAGCATGGATGTAAATAGTAGCCGCCGCGCTAGCAAGTCACCGTGAAAGATTTTCAACACATCAGCCAGACAAAAATCTAAAGTGTGGAACGTTTTCAGGTTTTACTAGAAGGACGGAAAACTCGACAAAAGCCACGCTATTTGTAAGCTATGCAGCGCACCTCCGAAGTACACTGGTAGCACAACAACCTCGACCAACAACTTTTCAAGCCTCACAACAACGAGTAGGAGCATGCAGCTGCCACACACAAAGCGACGGGTAACGTTATCACTCAATTTTACAGGCAACTCAGTGATAGTTCACGAGTTACACAGGCCTTGAAGATCTCTTCCACACTGTTTTAAGTCCCTGCCCTTCCTCAGTAGCAGTGATAACTCCTGTCAATGAGCCCACAGAATGGGTGAACAGTCTTGTTGTTACACAGAAGAATAAACACGTTGTTGGACCCGAACTGCGTTGTCTCAGCCTTCACCTATAATATAAGCTGCATGACTATGACCCACAGCCATACAAGATTAATAAGAAGCATAAAGCTACAACAGTAGCCATGATGCACAAGCCTATCAGCAGAAACAACATCCCTGCATCACAAGGTAAATCCCCCAACACACTGTCAAAATACATCTTACAGTCTGCTGTGTTTTGTTGCTGTCACTAGATTTATTCTGCCTACTGTTTTTTTGATTGTTTACACTGCATTTAACCATACTGTACACTAAATGTAATGTCATGTTTTATTCCTAGGTAATGGGGGATGATGATAATGATACATCTTTTACACATGTTATACACGAGTCCCTACATAAATAAATTCTGAACATCAGATGAAGATTTTTACATAAAATGGTAAAGTCAGTAAAAAAAAAAAAACTTCATGGCTAACATAGTCAGTAATATATGGTGCTTGTTTTCTATTTCAGATGATGAACCACCTTGTAAAAAGAAGAAAATGTCAGCGCTGGACGAGCTGTTGCAGAAGACTTTGAAGTGAGGATGGCAACTAGATCTGTGAGGGACCAGGCCAGTGAAGAAGTCAAGAGGTAAAGAGAGCGTGAGGTACAGAGAGCATGTTTTTATATTAATCCGTGCCCACCTGCTCACACAAACTCATGTTCGTGCTGCTGTTGTTAGGCGTACTGTTCTTGCATTATGTTTTGTATTATTAAGTTCAAGTTCAAGTGTTTATTTGTCATATGCAGGTTAACACAGGGTTAACTTAGTACAATGAAATGCTCAGGATGAGAAAAAACGATTTTGACTGGCTAAAAAACACACAACAAGCAAACAGGAAATACTAAAGCATG
>JBBPBX010035513.1:0-32019 GCA_038048925.1 Garcialebias charrua
GGACACTTCCTGCTCTCTGAGGCAGGAAACGTAGCCTATAACTGTATGGTGTTTTGAGGGGTGGGAATTATGTAAATAACCTCTCCGCGTGCACGCGCAGGTGGATAGAACAGGTGCAATTCATCATACGTACGCAGCTCATTTACACACTTTTCCTGAGGATAGAAGAGTTTGTTGAATCTGACGTGGCATGTTCGTACGAACGCTTCGTACGAACAAAAGTAAGAGAAATTTAGGATAAAAATACAAACATGTTCATGCATGAGGCCCATTGTTTCTTTTGCAGTTCTCAAGTTCAGTTTGTTTAGCGTGTGAGAAAATATCCTTGTTCACCACTAATATTTCATCTCCGTTGTCAGTATTGGTCTTGACATTTTCAACCACTTCGAGGTTGCTTACTTGTCCCATATCAACTGACCCTGTGGATCCAGCAATTTCCTCTGGCTCAGTATATTCTAAGTTGTACCAGTTTCTGTATTTCCCACTGGCTTTTCCGCCCGGCTTGTTATTTTACCAGTATATTTTTGACCTGTGTCTTTGTCTGTGTATTTAATTCCTTGTCCAGCTTTAAGTTTTATTCCTTCACTTACAGTTGTCATGTGTGCCAGTGGGAGACCATCCTCTTGAGTTTGTAATGGATCACAGGAGGATTCGCTCTTTTCTGCAACGCCAAGTGATTAATTGCTTGTTGGCGCCATCTCCTCCTCATGTTCACTTTCAAAATCATTTTTTTCAAGTACCGCCGCTGGTGTCTTTGAAAAGTGTCATCCGTTTTAAATGAATTTTCGTTTTCACTTTCTTCTTGTCTCATTCATTTTTCTCAGCTTAGACTGATGTACTGTACTCTGACATACGTTCCACCATGCCTGACGAATATTACTACACCAGAGAGAGAGAAATGCAATTTCAATCCTGTGTATGTCCTGTACATATTGCAGTTCTGACAATAAAGTTGACTTTGACTTTGACAATAACCACACCTGGGGCCTCATGTATCAACCGTGCATGCGCACAAAAACCTTGCGTGCGTCACTATCCACGCAAAACCCCGTATGTATCAAAACTGAACTGAACGTGAATATTTGCGCATCCAGGTACATTTCCATGCCAGCCCCAGAGCACGCGTACGCACGTTTCTGTGGTTCTTGTTCCTTTGGCGACACTTACAGGTGATTCAGAGAAACTGAAGCCCCACAGTCTGTGGTTGACTTTAAAGGACAACACCCACCGTGACAGTAACAATTCACCATATTGGAGAATTACTGTAGTATTTTATGAATTTTATTTTCATTTTTGCATTTGGGCCAGGCGAGGGTTAAAAAAAAAAAAAAAAAACAACCCACTCCCGAATGAATCCGGAAACCTGGCCGAAAAGTCCCGAAGGGTCATGCCTTTCGTTACATTGATCTCCACCCAGAAAGCAAGGCAGAAGGTAGGAGTGAGTTTCCATGGAGGTTTATGAGAGTGAGAGTAAAACTGCATATTTCCTGGTGCATTTTTGTGTACAACTGGACCAGTGGTCTGCTTTTATTTATTATTTATTTTATAGACCTTTTTAATAAGATATAACACCGCTGCGACTGTTGCTGGCTGCTCTCCTCTCCTCTGCCCAGAGAGGAGCGAGCCGCGCGGCTTCTCCCTGGCTCCCCGTTCCGCTGCGGGTCAGCTTTGAAGTTCGTGCTGGGGCTCGGTTCTGTCCAGCCTTGTTGCTGGAGCACGGGGAAGCACAGAGAGCACGGGGAAGCCCGCGCGCGATGGTACATCCAGACCGACAGAGCTCCGCGCTGCGGCTGCCTTTCTACTCCCGACCTGTCTGGTCAGGGGAGAGAATAAAAAGGCGATGCGGAAATGAATGAATTTGTCGCGATCAAGCGAATTAAACTAGTATGTCTACGTGGATGCTGCTCAGAATATGACAGACATCAGTGAGCAACCGCTTCTCTTTTTTTTTTCCTCTCTTAGAGCAGCGGTCATGGAAGTTGATGAAGGCTTATTAAAACTCCGCCTGTAACTCCAAGGCGGAATCTTTAGTGATGTGAATGCCCATATTTGGAGAGGGGCAGATCTTCCCGGAGCTTCTGCTAAAATCTGCTATAAATCATGAAATAACACATTTTGCATTATTTCTCTACAATATAAATAAACGCTCCTGTATTATTTTTAAATAAACTAATAAATATTAATGGCGATGCAATTTGAAAACATGGTGGGTCATGGACTTTAAGAGCGGCTTGAAGACCTTTCTTTTCAACCGAGCATACTATACTCCTCATGATTCTACTTTTGATCATAGCTGATACTGTTGTTGATTTTAATTGTTTATTAAATGTTTTATTGACATTTAATTCTGTTGCACCTTGTAGCACTTTGAGATTTTCATTAATGAAAAGTGCGTTATAAATTGAATTCATTATTATTATTATTATTATTATTATTATTATTATTATTATTATTATTAACTGTTCATGATGTGAAAATGATTAATATTCCCATCAAACACACGATTAACAAGTATTACATCCACATGACGCAGTTAAATAAAGCACGCGCAAAGTTGTGCCAAAAATAAATTTAACAGGAACGGATTCATTCAGCCTTACTGGAGGATATAATAAATACGTAGTGTAACACGCAGAGCATTTATTTATAAACAGATATAATTTTCTGATCTAGGATATGGCTTATCAGCCGTTTCCAGAAATAATCATTTTTCAGTTTGGCACTGCTGCGCTCTGGAGCAACACAGGAGCCGTGCATCACGCACATCAGAAGCAGCGATCAAACTGTTCCCGAGCTATGAGGGAGCTGCAGGCCGATCAGGGCTGTCCAGTCCACACAAAGCCTGATCAATGGAATGTCTCATCCATATGATTCCAAAGGCTGAGTGGTCGCGCTTTGGAGCGCGCGCGCACCCTCGCCGGTTACACGGCAGCTGGAGGTGATTCATGATCTGCGTTTATTGTAGATTTCTCCAAAATGACACGTGAAAGTACACCATATATAACTTGTAGGAGAGTAAAGGCTTCACAGACAAACAGATTGCGCACAATGTGGCGCGCGCAGCGTTTGGAGACTCCAACATCACGTCATGTCATGAAAACTCTCCACTGAGACGCACAGACCCGTTTCTTCATGTCATCTATTAAATAAACAAAGATCTATGTTCTACCAAACATCTAAGTTCATCTGTGTTAACAGTAATTATGGTAATAAACTCGTGCGCAAAGTTAATATTTTCACTCAGAATGAATGGATGAGCCGTTGCGCACCAAAGCAGGGTGCGCGCACACACAAATACCGACACACAATCACTCGTTCTTTGCGTGATGAACACATTTTATTACTATTCTTACTTAGGATTTTTTCCTCACTCATATTATATTAAATTCATTATTTTCCTGAATCTAGAAATCATTTCTGATCGCGCAGGGATCAAACAAACATGTCCTTCACACATGCAGGAAGTAATTTGCATCTGTTTAACATATGTAAATGAAGGCGTGTCAGGGGAGGTGTCTCACGTGCGCTCAGTTCCACGTTGATTGTGATGTACAAAAGGAATGTGCGTGGATTCCGGTGTACGCACAGTTTGATACATCTGGATTTTTTTGTGCGTACACACTTTTCTGGATTTGACCGTACGTCACTTTTCAGTAGGAAATCCACGCAAGTCTTTGTACATGAGGCCCCTGGTCCTTTCCACTCCTGACAGTCTGTACGTTTATAATAGACTTTGTCTCCTGTTTCATATTTGTCATCTGTGTGTTGCAACTGTTTTCGGAGGGCTCTTCGGATCCTCTCAGAACATTCAGCCTCAGCGAATGCTTTTCTCATGCCATGCAATGTTAAGATGTGATGACCCATCCATGTATTAACATCAGTTTCCAACACTGGAGGTCTATCAATTAGAACTGAAAGCAGGTTTGGGTTTTGACCAAAAACAAGTTGATAGGGACTGTAGCCATGTACATTGTGCATGCTGTTTTTATCCATCAAAGCCCAGTCCAAGGCCATTTTCCAGTCACATTTGTTGTCTCTCTTTACCTTGAGTAGCATTTCAGTAAGAATCCGATTGTGTCTTTCCAGTAGGCCGTTGCTCCATGGACTGTATCCAGCAGTGGTTTTAATCTCAATGTTAAAATGTTCAGCCATGTCTCTTATTTCTTCATTGTTAAATTCACCTCCATTGTCAGTGAATAATCTGTGTGGTGGGCCATGAACACTTAAGGTTTGTTTATACTTCATGCAAGACGTGCGGTTGCGGCCCAGCGATGACGTAATTGCGTGTGTGTCACCGACCGCATTGAGTGTTTATACTTGCAAAAAACGTGGAGGATACATTATAGTAATCTCTCCCTCTTCCCTCCCACTGCATACGTCACGCGCACTCCCACTGCATGTTTTATCAGGACAAACGGATTTAATATAATGATAGGCTCCATTACCTCGATTTGTGAGTCCGTTATGTCGGCTGTTGTAATGTTTGTAGTCCTCCCCCGGTGTTTAATGTATGTGTCCAGCCACTGCAAAGACAGGTATAACGGAGGAACTGGATTGGTCTCGCCAGGATCCCCGCTCCGGACCGCCTCGGCGAGTTTTTCTTCAAAACTATCCATGTCAAAGCAAAAACAAAAACCGGCTTCTGGAAGAGTAGCGGGTACATGGGCGTAGCCAGGATTTTATGAGGGGCGGTTCGTTTAAAGGAAATGTGAACCTTGAAAGATAAACACGCCTCAGTGGTTCACTGGAAAAGCGTCGGGTTGCCACTCCAAACCTTATCTAGACTCGGGTTCGATTCTCACTTGGTTGAATTTATTTTACATTCGTCTTTTATTGGATTAAAAAATAAATAAAAGGAGTTTGTGTTAACCACAGGCATATTAACTCTTTTTTTTAAATCCAATAAAAGACAAACGTAAAATAAGTTCAACCAAGTGTTGAACTTATTTTACGTTTGTCTTTTATTGGATAAAAAAAAAAACGGAGTTTGTGTTAACCACAGTGACTTGTAGTCTCACACCTATTCCTAACCCTAACCCTAACCATATATATATTTGCACAGATGTAGAAATATATGTCTACTTCTTACACTGTTATAATATAAAACCCTTTTGACTTATTGATTATGTGACAATCAAACATTTTAAGCTCTCAAGGGCCACATAAAAAGATGTGGAGGGCCACATCTGGCCCGCGGGCCTTGAGTTTGACTTGTGATTTAAACGAACCGCCCCTCATAATATCCCTAGATGGGACTTCATAAGCAAAGTGGGCGGTTCGTTCGAACCCCGCGAACCCCCTCTCGCTACGCGTGTGCGCGGGTAGCGGTGTGATACACCATATATTGACATCCAAACAAAACACGCCCACAAACTTTGAACCAATCACACGCTCCGGGCCGCATCCTCCGCGTCTCGCAGTGCTAACTGGGGGCAATGTATAAGACAGCTGTCACCGGGGGATCGCAGCGGGAGTGCAGACGGAAGTTGCGTAACTTTTTTCACTCAACGGGGGGGTAAAAGGCGTGCGACAAGAAGTATAAACCAGCCTTTATCCAGCAATGAATAAAGTGCTTCACCATCTCTGGGTCTTTTTGTGGTGATAATGCTCCCTGCACTGAATCTTGTAAAATGGTCAATAGCATGTAGATACCACAGTCCTGGCTCAAGTTCATGTAGGTCCACAGCTACAGTTTCATTATATGTTGAGGCCATGGGTAAACCCACTGCAGGTTTAGGTTTTGTTCTACTGTACCGGATGCATATTTCACAGTTTTTTTTACAATTTCCTTCAGGATTGTAATGTTTTCATCATCAGTGTTGCCTGAGCAAGACAAGAGCTTTTGTAATCTATCAACTGAGGCATGTCCAAATTGTTTATGTAGTTTTAGCAGTACTGTTTTTTTCTCCTTTATTGTCATGTTTTCTGTCACAATGAGAATTTCACCTTCACCATTTGGTGTCTCACTTTGTTTAAACTGACTTTCATTATTGATCTTTTTCTTTCTTAAATTTACACAATAATGTCCAGAATGTCAGTTCAAGTTTTATAGGTTGATCAAGCATCATTGCTTTGTCTTGAGCAATGTCCAAAATAGCATTTGCTCTCTTCAGTGATGTTTTGCTCAAAAGTATCAGTATATCTGCTGGAACTACTTCTGTCTCAATTTTGCATCTAGTTTCTCCTATTGTTACAGGAATAGCCATCTTTCTTGTGGATTGCAGAAGTTTTCCATCCCCAAACCGGAAAGGTCTTGCACTCTTTTCATCCATCCATCCATCCATCCATTTTCTTCCGCTTATCCGGGGTCGGGTCGCGGGGGTAGCAGCCTAAGTAGGGAGGCCCAGACTTCCCTCTCCCCAGCCACTTGGAGCAGCTCCTCTGGGGGAATCCCAAGGCGTTCCCAGGCCAGCCGAGAAACATAGTCCCTCCAGCGTGTCCTGGGTCTTCCTCTGGGTCTCCTCCCGGTGGGACATGCCCGGAACACCTCACCAGGGAGGCGTCCAGGAGGCATCCTAACCAGATGCCCGAGCCACCTCAACTGGCTCCTCTCGATGTGGAGAAGCAGCGGCTCTACTCCGAGTCCCTCCCGGATGACTGAGCTTCTCACCCTATCTCTAAGGGAGAGTCCAGACACCCTGCGGAGAAAACTCATTTCAGCCGCTTGTATCCGAGATCTCGTTCTTTCGGTCATAACCCAGAGCTCATGACCATAGATGAGGGTGGGAACGTAGATCGATCGGTAAATTGAGAGCTTTGCCTTTTGACTCAGCTCTCTCTTCACCACGACAGACCGGTACAGCGCCCGCTTCACTGCGGACGCTGCACCTATCCGCCTATCGATCTCACGCTCCAGTTTTCCCTCATTCGTGAACAAGACCCCGAGATACTTAAACTCCTCCACTTGGGGCAGGACCTCCTCCCCGACCCGGAGAAGGCATGCTACCCTTTTCCGGCTCAAGACCATGGCCTCGGATTTGGAGGAACTGATCCTCATCCCGGCCGCATCACATTCAGCTGCAAACCGCTCCAGCGAAAGCTGTAGATCACGATCTGATGAAGCCAATAGGACCACATCATCTGCAAAAAACAGAGAAGCGATTCTAAGGCCACCAAAACGGATCCTCTCAACACCTTGGCTGCGCCTAGAAATTCTGTCCATAAAAGTTATGAACAGAATCGGTGACAAAGGGCAAGCTTGGCGGAGTCCAACTCTCACCGGAAACGAGCCTGACTTACTACCAGCGATGCGGACCATGCTCTGACACCGGTCGTACAGGGACCTAACAGCCTTAGCCTCTTTTCATCTTTAACTTTTATTAATTATCTTTGAGGCAGCCCACTTACATAATCTGTAAGCCATTTTTCACCACACAGTTCTTGTACACGCAGTGTCAATCACAGCAGATCCCAAAGCTTCTACCATGAAGATCGGTGTGTCAGATGGGGATTCGTTTGAAAACAGAGTAATATTACATTCTTCAACATCATCTTTTGATCCCTCAACATTTGTTAGCTTCACATGTTATCTTTTATTGGGGCAGTCTTTTGCCCAGTGATAAGTGCTCTGACATATTGCACATTTAGTTATTCTCCCGTATTTGTCAAGTGGATTAGTTCCTACAGCTGTTTTTGGGCTTTGCTCTGAGTTTGAACTCCGTTCACGCTTGCCTGTGCATTTGGTGAAAAAGGCTGAGTCGCCCTCTTGTGGCGAATAGACATTATCGCCGAAGATTCTTTTCAAAGCCGATTTCATGTTGTCAAAAGATACGGTGGAACATGCGGTAAGAGCTAGCTGTTTGTCTTTAACGTTTAGCCCTGCGGTGTCTAGGAGCTTGAATGCTAACACTGCATCCGGTAGTTCCATTTTGAACTTACGTAACTTGTTATACCGTCGTTCAAATTCAATAATGTAATCCATCGTGGATGTGTCGCCACGTCTGTTGATCCGATCAAACTCCGTGTAAGCTTCGTACTGTCGATACTTTTCTTTTAAAAACACTGAATCTAGCTTGTTTAAAAGAATGTTTATTCCTGTATCGTTGATGAGATGTTCCGCAGCGATTTCTAGCGCGCTCTTTCTTGCTCTTCCTGATAGCGATAGTGTAACCGCTAGGGCCTGCTTCTTTTTGTCCAAGTCGGTAACAAGTCTCCAGATTTCAATCTCATTTTTCCAACTCTCATAAGACGTCTTCTCATCGAACGGTGGTGGAACTTTATAATTTCCAGCAGCGGCCATCCTCTGCTACCAATGTTAAATAAAGTTTACACTCTTTTTGACGTTAGCATCCTCACTTTATTAACACCTCAACTGTTACAATATTTTTTCCATGTCTCTTTTTCGCTCCTCCCCCTACACCCTCTCACACCTGCGCAGTAGGCTACTTATAACTTAATAACTTGAAGTTAAAAAATCTCTGACGCGGTTTCTGTATACATTTATATTTTGTTAAATAAAGTGGTTTGTATACCAGTATATGTTGTTTTCTGGCTTGACATTAGACTGCTGGGACGCAGTGGTCGTATTCTTCATCTGAGCCTGTAACACAAGCTAGAAAAGAAAAGACAAATCTGTCAGAAATTTACCACCTCATATCAATTTGGTTTTGATGCTTTGAAATGTATAGCAACGTGTTATTAAACATTTATATAATTAACAGTGAGTTGACCTTTAAAAGGATCCTACCAGATTTTAGAGTAAAACCACACAGAATAAGTTGTGAATACAGCAGGGATGGTTTAGAGAGAAACACGAACTTTACAGATGTCCTGTGTAACAGAGCTGAGGTCAGGCATTTCAGGGGTGCTCGGTTCCTGGTAGCTTCTTTGCAAGCTGAACCCTTGGGTGGTTCTGTCCAACTCCAGACTGTTGACGGCTGTGTCATTTCCAGCTTTAGCATTCTCACCGATCTTAGGTAAGTTTCCATTTTTCTGCAGACGAACACACAAATCAAGTGAAAAATCAGAGCGAAACAGTAACTTTTAAGTTTAACGAAGTTAAATCAGGTCCTATGGACGGACTCAAAATGAATAAAAATTAAAAACTTGTTGAAAATGTTCATCTTTTATCCAAAAGACTGTTAGTCTGAGGAGCTGCAATAAACTCAGATTTATAAATAGCACCATCAACAAGTTTGATGGTGACAGCCTAAACTAGCCGTTCACATGATAAAGGAGGACCATTAGCCTGAGAAACTGAGACGTTTATTTTCTAAACACAACGTCCCAGTGGCTTTTAAACCCCAAAATCCATTAAAAACTGGTTCATCCCAAAGATCCAGTCCCCCGGCACAAACAGAGTAATATTGTGTATGCTGTTCAGTGTCAGGAGGGCTGTGATCAGTCTTACATCGGGGAAACTAAACAGCCACTGGCCAAAAGGATGGCCCAGCACAGAAGATCAACATCATCAGGCCAGGACTCTGCGGTCTACACTCATCTCCAGGCCAGCGGTCACTCTTTCAGGGATGAAGATGTTCACATCCTTGATAGAGAGGAACGATGGTTTGAGAGAAGAGTAAAGGAGTCAATCTTTGTGAAAAGAAACCGTCCATCAAACAGAGGTGGAAGCCTCCGTGTTCAACTGTCCCCCTCTTACAATGCTGTTATTGCTAGCATCACTCAGTCCCTTGTGAATAGCAAACAACCATCAGGGTGCTAATGATCCATCGTTAGGCTAATGGTCCTCGATCAAGTGAACAGCTAGTTCTGGATGTCAACAACAAACTGGTTGATCCACTATGAGATGGTGCTATTTAAAAGACTGAGGCCCCATTTACATGGACACAGCAGGGGGAAACAGGTTTATTCAGATGTTCATTTGAGGAAAAAAATCTGCTTTGACATGGCACATATTCTGTGTTTACATGAATACCCCAAATCTGCTGTAGTTGCCATGCCAGATCATCAGTTGGCGCTGTGAATTTTGTACATTCATCTAATGTGCATGCATGCTGTCTGGGACTGCTCTCTCAGTAAGGACTTTCCTCTGCTAACAACAATTTAACAACAAGTTGAAGCTGGATTTTGGATATCAGGCGACAGATTTGACGCCAATTGGGACCACTTAGTCTAACAGCTCTACATCGTTCGCTGAGCGAACCACAATTGACGAGGATGATGACAGGATTTCTACTCCGTGATAATCAGTAGCCAGATGTCGAACCGATTTACAGAAGGTAAATCAATGTACTTTATGTTTGCTTGTTTGCTTCGGTTACACAACAACCGTTTTAATTTTTCCTGCAAGAGAAGCTATATCCTCCTACCAGAGATAAACTGGTTCCAAACGAGCACTGGTTCCAAACGAGCATTCACCTCCACGGTACAGGCAGGAGGACCTCGTCGAAGTGAGAGATGTTGGATCAACTATTCACTTATAATTCACCTCAGTTATTTTTGTCCAATCCATTTAATGTTTTAAGCTGCATTAATCAAAGGAGTGACAGCTTGAACAAGCCAGATAAACAACATGACATTTTTTTTAAACAAGTTAAAACAAAGATGTCAAAGTAGCAAAACAGACAGAATATAAGGTAGGTGTAGAAAATCAAAAACAGGAACTTGTCTGCATTGGTTTTTACCAGGATTCCAACAGATTCTTAAAGCCATTTAGAGAGGTCAAGGCCGAGAGCTTCAGATCTTTTTGTAAGATATTCCATGAAGCAGGAGAAGAGTAGGAAAAGGCCCTTTTGCCAAGCTCAGTTCTCACTGACGGAACACTGCAGGTAATCATGTCCTGAGAGCGCACGCTGTAGCTGCACTCATGCAAAGACATGTAGGAGGAGATGTATGAAGGCAGCAGACCAAGAAGTGATAGATGAAAATGTACCAATGGAAAAGTCTGCGTGAGGTTAATGATATCCAGTTAACAAGTGAATACAGGGTGCAGTGGTGGGTATGATAATCACAGCCAGTTATGAATCTTAGTGCACCATGATAGACAACATCCAACATCTGCAGGGTGCTTGTAGGAGCGTTCATGTAGATAATGTCACCGTAATCAATGGAAGGAAGGAATGTCACAGATACAAGGCGTTTCCTAGCATTCAATGTTAGACATGATCTATTTCTGAAAAAGAAACCCAGTTTAACTTTCAGTTTCTTTACTAGGTTTTCCACGTGGAGTTTAAAAGAGAGATGTGAATCTACCAGGATACTTAGGGGTGCAGGAAAATTTTGATTTTTTAAAGAATCGAGATTCTTAGTCCTGGCGATTCAGCATCGATTCTAAAAGCCCCAAAATATATAATAATAATAATAATAATAATAATAATGAATTCAATTTATAACGCGCTTTTCATTAGTGAAAATCTCAAAGTGCTACACACATTGAATGCTACACACATTCATACACCGGTAGCGGCAGACTACCATGCAAGGTGCTTTCCAGTCCTACCGGGAGCAACTCGGGGTTAAGTGTCTTGCCCAAGGACACAACGACACATGGTGTGGGGAACGGGATTCGAACCGCCAACCTTCCGATCGGGGGACGACTGCCATTACCACTACGCCACGGCCGCTCCATATATATATATTTACATTAAAACCCAAAAGATAAAGAAAATAAAACCATATCTCATAGTATATGAAAGAATACATAAAATGAAAGGTGGCAGAAAGAAGAAGAAATCTGACCTGAACCAGTAACCTCCAGGACCCGATAAAGATAAAGCGGGTAAAGATACAAGATACAAGAGCTTTTATTAACATTGCACCAGTTTCACCAATAAACGTGATCATGTATACACAGTCATCCAGAAGAGGGGTTAGAGAATGTAAAGCTGCTGCTTATTCAAACACATGACATGTTCTTCAGCACGGCCTCTCTCATCCGTCTCGGGATGAAGGTCAAAGGTGTGAAAAAAGGTAAGTAAACATGGGGGTTACAGCATTAGTATTAAAAAAAAATGTATCACATTTTGTCTGCAAGACACCGCATGACACAGTAAAAACCATACCATAAGCACATAAGGACAGTTACATGTTGCATGTTGAGACTGAGGCAGGGAGGATCTGTCCATGATACATTCCGGATGCCTCCGATAACGCTCATAGAAAAGTTCTCCGGGGGGGGTAGCAGACAAGACAAACAGCAGCTATTTTTTCCACAGTAAGCACATCTCAGGAGAAATTAGATATCCAGCCTTTCCCAAGGCTGTTTCCAAGGGAGTCAGATAAGAATTAACAAATATTTTCACATCAGGCACACATTGTAATTTCTGTGGCCTTCAGTCTGTAAGGGCGATTCTGTTTCAATCCAATTCGGGACTTTTTCCACTGATCCAAGCTCTGACCTCAGATGTTGACCACAGCTGACCAGAGTCCCAATCCGAGGGTGATCTGTTCACCCTCTGGATAAGCTCGCGCTGATTTCTGATGTTGACCACAACGTCCAGAGTCCAAATCCGTGGGTGATCTGTTTCACCCTCTGGATAAGCTCACAAACAGCTGATTTCTCGAGGTCACGGCGCAGACCAGACGTCGGGTGCTCCAGGCAGTTAAGTCCTGCTGAAGTCTCCCCCTTTTGCGATAGACCAGTGCTCCACAAACGCCAAAAAAGCAAAGTGCTGCCATCATAATCCAAGATTCTTCACCTCCACAGAGCACTCCCAGGAATCCACGGAGTCCATGGCGGAATCCATGGCGTATCCTCCGTCACTCTGTGAGGGTGGGAAGGCTCCCCTTGTGCCGTTCCTTCTGTAGAGATCTTGTTTGTAGAATCGAATGCCCAAACCTCCAATCCATCTTAATTTGCGTTCGAGGTGCTTATCTGTGGAGCTGCCAGCAGCAGGGGGGGGAAGGACAGGAGAGGGAAGAGGTTGCGACTGCCTCCGTCGAGAGCAAGGTTGAAAGATGATGGATAGATGGCTTTTGTTGAAAAGATTTACCAAACAAATCTTTTAAACAAAATCCATCCATACACATTTGAAACATGGATGAATGCAATATGATTTTGAAGTCTATTTTATTTTGAGTTAAATGTTTATGCAATACAGTAGGCTGAAATCTTTGTTTACGTTTGTATTTTGAATTATTTGTGATGGACTGGAGACATGTCCAGGGTGTCCCCTGCCTCTCGCACAGTGACTGCTGGATATAGGCACCAGTGACCTCCGGGACCCGATTAAAGCTGCTGCATTCTATTCATATACCCATCTGCTCACAATTCAGGCTGCTGTATTTATACTGTATTATTTGACATTATTAATGTTTGCTACAAGCATACATTATTGTTTTAAATAAATGTTTTATTTGTTTACATTATTGTTTAATCTTTTCATGATTTCAATTGAAAATTGTTTCAGAAGCGAAAATCGTTTCAGAAGCAAAAATCGATTTTTAATCGAATCGGTGCATCAAAAATCGGAATCGAATCGATTCTCCAGACACAGAGATTCACACCCTTACAGGATACCCAAATATTTATAGGAATCAACAAACTCAATAGGGACACCATTTGAGGATAAAATCAGAGGAAGAACTGCTGGGACCAATTTCCTATTTGAAAAAAACATCCCTTTGGTTTTATTAGCATTTAGGACAAGTATGAGACGGAACTAATCTGACTGGATGATGTCAAAAGCGGATTGCAAAAGCTGGAAAGCCTTAGCAACTGTTTTAGCTAGACAATAAACAACTGTGTCATCAGCATAGAAATGTAAGGATGCATCAAGGATGCTCTGACCTACATTACTTAAGTAGATTGTAAAGAGGGTTGGTCCTAAGACTGAGCATTGTGGTACACCATTTTTAATGGTAAATAACTGGAAGAAGTACCGTTATGTTGAACACATTGCCTCCAATCGTAAAGATAGTTGGAAAACCAACCAATGGTGTGATCGAGAAACCGATTTCTGAGAGCTTATGACACAAGATGTTATGATCCACAGTAGGGCTGGGCCATATCATATCTTTCCCGGTTTTACCGTATAAAAAGCTTGCCCGGGCAAAAAAGTTACATCATGATATGCTAATTTCCTGACGTAATATGTCAGGGCGCCACGCCCCCTTAACAGCCGAGCGCTTCAAACAACTGCGCACCTCCCCTCCACCAGTCTGTACTGGTGTAACGCTAATTAGTTACTGCTAAAATGCTAAAAACAAACAACGCGCGCGTTTCAGCTGTCTCTCCTTCCTGCTCTAAACTGCAGGTAGAGACAGCTCAAATGTCTCCCCCTCCCCCCGCCCCGCTCTGAGCAGCTGCGTGTCCCCCGCTGTAAACTGTCGTTACAAACACGCGCGGCTCCACGATCAGAGACAGATCAGTTAAAAAAATGAATCAGAGGAATGACACGTTCCTGCAGGAACAGATGAAGCTGAAACACCACAAGCTTCAGGGTCAGCTGGACGCCTTGTCACAAGTTCTGGAAGTTAGCTCATTTAAAGGCAACATATATTTTGTTGTAAGTTTCATTTATGCTCTGTTCTTAAGCTTCATTTTATTTAGTTGTTTTAGGATACTACATGCACTTTAGTTTTTGTGGTTGATTTTGTTGATCTATATTTTGTGCAAACTTTTTCAATCTTAAGAACAGCTCATTTTAATTTTTATACTTGGAGACTGAATACTTTACTAAATAAAGTAATTTCAGTAAAATGACCCCTTTTTGTTTTTTAAAATTTTATATAATACAGCAAAGCAACATGTTAAGTTATTTTGTCAAATAAATAAATTTGATTTCTTTTTTTTTGTTATATCACGAAATTTATTGTTATCGTGATAATGCTCTGAAATATCACAATATAATTTTTGAGCCATATCGCCCACCCCTAATCCACAATGTCAAAAGCTTTAGACAGGTCTAAGAAAAGTGCAGCACAATAATTCTTAGCATCCAAACAACGTCATTAAGAACCTTTAGTGAAGCAGTCGTTATGCTGTTTTTTTCCCGAAACCAGATTGATGGAGAGGTAAGATGTTAAATGAGTCCAGATAAAATAAAGATAAAATAAGGCACATATAGGCCCTGTTTACATGGACACGATGGAGGGAAACGTAGGTTTTTGCGTATGTTAATTAGAGGAAAAGATCTGCGTTGACACGGACGAATTCTGTGTTTACATGCATCCGCAGGAATCCCCCCACCCTCATGAATCTGCTGTAGTTACCATGCCGGGTCATTAGATGGCGCTGTGAATTTTGTACCTTCACCTAATGCGCATGCGTGCTGCCTCAGTCTGCTTTCCTCTGGGCTAAAAGTTCAGCTAACAACAATTTAACAAGTTAAAGCTGTAATGTGGATAAGAGTCAACAGATTTGACGCCAAGCAGGACCACTTCATCTAACAAGCTCCACACCAGACGTTGAGTGGACCAGAACCGAGTCGACGATGTCGGACTTTAGTCCGTGATAATCAGCTGCTTTATAGCAGGTAAATCAACGTTCTTAATAATGTTTCCTTGTGTTTACTTCCATCACACAACAACCAACTGAGTTTTTATTTTTTTCCTGCGAGGTCGAGAAGCCGTCGTCCCACCAGGCGGACCGGTTCAGATGGGTCCAGTATCCAAGATGAAAACAGAGCAGAGTCCAGTTCCAGTTGAAACGCAATTTCAATCCTGTATATGTCCTGTACATATTGCAGTTTTGACAATAAAGTTGACTTTGACTTTTTTGACTTCATTAACGTAGTTACAGTTCAGTTAACGTGTTTTTAATAGTGTTCAGTTTAATTCTCAGTGTTTGTGACAAACAGTTTGTGGTGTTGAATAAATAAATACAAAATAAACCTGGTGTCTTCATTTTCAACTTTAATAACACGTAACATGTTACACATTGTTTAAATCGCGTAATTTGAGTCCAGATAGCTTCATTTAGCTCAGATAACTTTATATATCTCCCACGCTAACATAAACATGTTCTGGCTTCTGAAGGAGGCAGTCACCTTTTTTCCTTCCTCCCCGTCCTTCCCCCCCTTGCTGCTGCTGCTTTTTGTCTTGTCTGCAGCTTCTCAGAAGCACCTCGAATGAAAGAAGATGAATTGGGTGGTTGGGAATTCAACTCTACTGAAAGATTTCAACAACAGGCACGGCACGGGGGAGCTGGCCCATTCCCGCAGACGAAACGAGAGATACGCCATGGATTCGATGAATGGTGACGTCTCGCTCTCTGTGTGCTCTGAGGGAATGTGAAGAATCTGGATTAAATTGGATTACGATGGCGGCGCTTTGCTTTTTTTGGCGTTTTGTGGAGCACTGGCTTATCGGCAAATGAGGAAGAGCTTCAGCAGGACCTACTGCTGGAAACACCCGATCTGATCATCGCAGTGAACTCGGAAATCAGCTGTTTAGGAGCTAATCCGGAAGGTGAACACAATCTCTGAGGATCGCAGATCATCCGTTCGGATTGGGACTCTGGACGCTGGTGGTCAACACCTAAGAGGCACAGCTGGGCCAGAAGAAAAAGTCCAGAATTGGACCATATCAGAGTTGCCCAACAAGACTCAAGGTTGAAGGAATTATACTGTCTGCCTGAAGTGAAAAATATTTGTAATCCTTATCTGACTTTACCCTAAACAACCTTGGAAAAAGGCTGGATGTCAAATTTCTCCTGAGATGTGTTTTTCTGAGGCAAACAGCTGCACTATCGCTACCCCCCCCCCCCCCCCCCGGAGAACTTTTTCTATGAGCGTTATCGGAGGCCGGCTGATTTCACCTCAGAAACTGTTTGCTATCTGGAATGTCTCATGGACAGAAGTCTCACTGCCTCAGTCTCAAAATGCAACATGTGATTGTCTTAAATGTGCTTCTGGTATAGTTTTTACTGTCTCATGTGGTGTCTTGGTAGACAAAATGTGTTAATTTTTTTAAATACCAATGCTGTGACCCTCATGGTCCTTTCCTTGTTTTTCACACCTTTGACCTTCATCCCGATACGGATGGGAGAGGCCGCACTGAAGAACATAATGTGATATGATGTCTCATGTGGTCTGAATAAGCAGCAGCTTCACACACTCACCCCCCCTTCCGGATGACTGTGCATACATATTCACGTTGTACTGGTGAAAACTTGTGCAATGTTAATAAAAGTACTCTGACTCTGAAATACTGTTTATTATTCTGATGCATGCTCAATAATCCAGGTAGAAAAATCTAAAAAAGCTAAGTCTGGTCCTCTGGTGTTTTTTTTAAATTTGTTTTGTTTTTTGGATGTCCAGAGGACCAGACTTAGCTTTATTAGACTGTTTATTATTGTTAACCTGTTATTATTTAGCACATTTAGTATGTTATAGTGTAGCGCGCCATGTGAAATATCTCCGTCTCGTTCAATAAACAGTGATATTAGAACTGGATGCAGCTGTGTCTCTTCCAAAACATGGAAGATGTTGGTCACAGCAGCTACATTCAGGTGTAGATTAATTAAATATGAGACTCAAAATATATTCCATCAGTCGTAATTCAGAAAGCGGTGCATGTCCGCCGCCATTGTTGCTGATAGAATTGCCGTCTCTGCGCGTGCATGTGGTTCAAACAAAAGCTCAGCGGGAGAAGTTTATGTTATCAACGGGGGGTCAGCAAAAAACCTCCACTCTGGAAGGTGGATTCAGAAACCTCCGGATTCAAAGAGGGGGCCAGTGGTGTCCTGTAAACGATCAGTAGAACCGCAGAGAGAAAGCTGCGGTTTCACTCAAAATATGCGCCGTGTAAACGACCCCACAGTGTTGTAAAGAGCTTTGAGTGTCTTGATAAGATAGAAAGTCTCTATATAAGTACAGTCCATTTATCATTTAGTCTATTTACGAGACCCAAAATATATTCCATCAGTCGTAGCGCAGAAAGCAGGATGTTATACTCCGTCGCCATTGTTGTTGATAGAAATATGCCGTCAGTCCGCGGGTGCGTGAAATATATGCCTGTTGTGCGCATGTGCTTTAACACCTCTGCGGAAAATGTGTACATAACAGCGGGTGGTTGCCACAACAACCTCCACTCTGAGAGGTGGGTTGAGAAACGTCCAGATTCAAAGAGGGGGCTGACTGGTGTTGTGTAAATGAACAGCAGAACCGTAGAGTAAGCTGCGGTTTCACTCAAAATGCACGCTGTGTGAACAGCCCCCGAGTTTATTGCAGCTTCTCGGACTGAAGAAGTCTTCTGGATAAAAGATTAAACGTTTCAACAAGTTTTTTAATTTTTTTTTCTTTTTTTTAATCCGTCCAGAGGACCTGACTTTATTTTGTTAGATTTTTCTACCTGGATTATTGAGCATGCATCAGGATAGCATCAGAGAAGGTTAACTTTTTACATTTTAAATGTTTGGAGTAGATAAATAACTATTTTTTAATCACTTTGAAATTGAACGTCTTTACAAGATGTTGGACAATTTATTTGGCCTGATATAAAGATAATATTCAGGGTTTCTAGAAAATTTCTATTTACCGGTTAATACCGAACATTTTTAAGACTAAAAATCCTAATTATTATTTTTTACAATTTCTGAACTTGTTTTGTTTGAGAGCAAACATTCACTAAAAATCTTTTAACAGATGTCCTGTTTTCATCTCCATGCGCTAAAAAAAAAAAACTGTAAACAAAGAGTAGCAGTGGATTAAAAAAGGCAAATAAAGGACTTCCGACCAGAACACCATAAAAATGGTGGCTTAGTAGAGAGACTCCACAGACAACCGGAGTAATTATCGAATTACCCTCATTCAGTTGAGAAATATTGACCTGCGAAAATGGATTAGAGGGGATAAGACGACAACGAAGCCACAACGACAACATAAACAGAAGAGGGAGGAGGAAAAAGTTGCGAACAGGAACAGCTAACGTACCGTAGCCTAAGCTAACAGGCCTCTACTTTCTCCACAAGCTAAAAAGGGCTGGAGCGACTTCCAGTTTGAACGTCACCGTGATGGCCACGCAATGAACGGGCTCCCGAGAGAACCTAAGAAATTGAAAACCCAACCCCACTAAAACGACGAAAACACATCCATAAAGGTGAAAAAGAACTGGGGTGAGCGAAATACATCTAAACCGATGCTTGGTAGTGCCAAAAAGCGGACGTTTAAAACCGAGAAAATATCGCTAGCATCGCGGCTAATGCTAACCGCTAACTAGCTCTGCTAATAAATACGACTGAACTTTTTGAACTGAGCTAAGCATGGCTGAGTGGGAGACGGTACTGCAGGAATTAAGAGGCTTCCGACAGGAAAACAATGCGCATTTGGGGGAAATTAAAGAAGAAATCCGAAAGATGAACGCCAGACTAGACGAGGCAGAGGGTCGGATTGAAAAAGCGGAGGAGAGGATCGTAGCTACGGAGGAGGCCGTCACTGAAATAATAAAGCTACAAATAAAACTTGAGGATAAACTAATGGGCCTAGAGAGCCGTTCACGAAGAGAGACCATGAGGATTTATGGTGTACCCGAAGAGGCTGAATGTGACTCGGCATCAATGTGTGACTTTGTGGAGAAGTTGCTCCGTGAGGGCTTGGCTCTGTCCCAAGACGAGCTCGACATAAACATTGAACGGGCGCACCGCTCTCTAGGCCCTCCATCTCCAAGCGACGCACCACCACCTTCTATTATTGTGACATTCCTCAGTTTTAAAACCAAAGATCTCCTCCTCCGCAATGCATGGCAGAAAAGAGGATTTACCTGGAACGGCAAGCAAGTGAATTTGGATCATGACTACCCCCCTCTGATTTTGAAAAAACGAAAAGAATATGCAGAAGTGCGCAGGATCCTGAAGGAGCAGCAGATCCCTTTTCAGACTCTCTTTCCAGCCCGGCTGAGGGTGAAATATGCAGACGAAACAAAGATTTACAACACGGTGGTGGAAGCTACTGAAGACATGTCCAGCAGAGGCTACGCTGTGCAGGTCGTTAAGTCACCAGAAACGGCCCTGGAGCAGCTGAGGCAGCTGTCCTGGAGCAGGGTGCCCCGGGGACCGAGGAGCAGAACGACAAGCAAGAAGCAGGACCAAGCAGCCGGCTACAAAGAAAAACTCAGAACTTTCAAGAGGACATCTCCCACACGCACAGAAAAATGAGGTTGATCCACTCTGTTATTAATAATTAAGACTTGCATTTGGTTTATGATGTACAATAGTAAATAAGTTAGGTTTCTCACGGTGCGTTCTACACTGAGGCCTTAGCCACTAAGGGCCCCCTTCATTGACCGATGAGGAAGCCGCCTTTGGGGGTGAAGCAGGGTCTACCCCAGAGACCCCCACCTTGGAAGTCAAGAGTTCTGGTTGAGTTTGTTTTGTTTTTGACTTTGTTTTTGATGTTGACTTTTTTATTTGTTCTATGTTCAGTGTTTTCAAGAGTGAGCGGGGAGCCCATTAAGGTACATGGTATAATCAAGAAATATAATTTAGATGAGTAGCAGGTTGATAAAATTGGTGTCAAATAATATTAATGGTTTACATAGTCCAGTAAAAAGGCAGAAAGCTTTATCTAAATTTAAAAGAGATAAAGTCCAAATTGTTCTATTGCAGGAAACGCATCTGAGTGATAAAGAGCATGCTAAATTGAACAAGATGGGTTTTAAACATGTGTTTTATTCTTCCCACAGTTCTGGGAGGCGGAGGGGAGTGGCGATTTTGCTATCCGGAACTCTTAACTATGAACATATATCAGAATACATTACAAAGATAAAGAAGGTCGGTATATAATCAAAAAAGGCGTTCAATACAGGATCAACTGGACTTTATTTGTTGCAGAAAACTTTTCGACTTCTGTCCAGAAGTCTTTTTCAATTCCGAATGAATGAAAGCTGTGAGAACGAGAAGTTTTATACAAGCCACGCACCAACATATGAAATTGGAAACTGAAATAACACCACAAAATACCTAACATGCCCATTCTATTTAAATTGACAAAACAAAACAACACATCACACCTGGGGGTTTGTAACACATACATGTAAATTGAAAGATCACACCTTAACAGTAGGAGGTTCCCTTGAGGTCTCTGGTAGAAGACACAAACTGTATGTAAATTGACAAAAAACACCTCCCAAACAACAACAGAGGCTACTCAGAGAAACTTTGTTAGTCTAATTTACAGACAAGACATCCCTGCTCCCATCCAGTGTAAAACGTTTCGGAATCAAATAAAGTCCAGTTGATCCTGTATTGAACGCCTTTTTTGATTTTATCATGTCCTGGACGACTGAGAATCTTCACCAGCATGTCGGTATATAATGATAACGGGTAAGATTGATGGTGCCATGACTACCCTCCTGAATGTATACATTCCACCTGGCAGCGATTGGTCATTGTATAAACAGATTCTCAAAATTGCAACAAGGAGTCAGGGAACTTTATTATGCAGCGGTGATTTTAATACCTTTTTAAACGCCAAATTTTGGGGTTATTTCAACAAACCATGTATCACAACGTTCAGCTCATTCAGGAGAAGGGTGCTATGACTTTTGATATTGGTGCAACTTTAGCTTTTTGAAATAATATTTAGCCTTTTCTGCCACTTTTTTTATCATAGGAAATTAATTTAGCTCATTTTACATCCTTCAAATATTTAGATCTTTTTACAACACTTTACTGCTCCTTTCACATTTTTTGGGGTTCAGCTTCCTTGTGCAAATCTAAAAAAGAAAAAAAAATCTGCACATTTTAGCAGTTTTTCCAGCTGTTTTGTGATTATTTCTGCTACAACATTTTTGGGCTTTTTCTTTCTGCTAATTGATGCTTGTCATGCTCCTTTTGGCTTAATAATGCTAGTTTCAGTTACTTCAGCTTTTTTTTAGCTGTTTTTATGCTAAATTTTGCTTTTTCAGCTAATTCGAAGTTTTCAGCACTCATTTCAACATTTTTTTTAGCCTAATTAAGCAAATGTGGTCTCTCGACTTGCTTCTGGTAATTTTAAGCTTCTTCCTGCTTTTTTTTTGTTTTTGTTTATTTTCATCTGTTTTTGTTTTTGTTTGTTTTTTTGGCTAATTTCAACTTTTTTCAGATAATTTCCACTTTTTGTGTTCATTACTGCTTCTTTCAACCTATTGGGCAAAAATGTGCTCTCTCTACTTCCTTCTGTTAATTTAAGCTTGTTCTACATTTTCAGCTAGGGTTTTAGCTTTTTTAGCGAATTTCAGCTGTTTTCAGATAAATTAAAGTTTTTTGTGGTAATTTCTGCTTCTTTCAGCCTAATTAATATCTTTATGCTGATTTCAGCCTGATTTCAGCTTGTTATGCTCCTTTCAGCTTTTGTCTGCTAGTTTTAGCCTTTTCTGCAATCTCAGCTTAGCAGTTTTATGCTAATTTTAGCTTTTTTAACTAATTCCACATTTTTAGCAAATTTCAGCTTTTTCTGCTACTTTCTTGTAGTTTAAGCTTCTTTCTGAGTTTTCGTCTTCTTTTCAGCTACTATTTGCCAATTTCAGCTTTTTGGCCTAAGTTTTGTGCTCATTTATGCTTATTTAAACATAATTCAGCAAATATACGTTCGTTCTGCTTTTTTCTGCTAACTTTAGCTTTTTGTTCTATTGTAACTACATTTCAGCATGTTTTTAGCTTATTTCAGCTGCTCTTCAGTAAGTTATTCAGCATTAAGCATCGATATTGCATTTTCACAGGAAACGCAATTTCTCTAGTTAATACTTAGGATCATTAAGAATTTTAAGGCAACGTCCACTGCACACAATGAATTCAGAATAATAATGACCAAGTTAGCGTTAATGTAAAAAGTCACCATTTAACTTGGATGAGCAGAGGTGAAAGAAGCCACCTGAGTGTAACAGGAACACAGCCGTAATGAGCACTGGAAAACAACAAAGATCGAGGTTTAATTTAAAGTCGTGGTCTCTGCCAGAAAAAGAATAGAGAAAATCATCAGCGCCTGGCGGTGTGAGCTCCATGCCACCTCGTTTCAGCAGTGGCTCATTTTTCAATCAGCATCTGAAGACGAGCGGAGGGAAGTAAAGAGGAGAAAACACTTCTTGACTTTGATTGGCTTTGAACAAACCCACACTGGAAGCTCTAATTGGCTTAGCCGAGCTTGAAAGTGAGCTGACAAGCTTCTGAACACTTCAGGGTGTTTGGAGGATAATTCTCTGCTAATAACTCAATTTTCATTTGCAAGAGAAGACACGGTCCAGCGTCACTTTTTGATGGACTTTAGACAAAAGACTTTTGTCCCCCCAGTTTTTTCTGGACTTCTCCTCTTGTTTAATGTTCTTTGCAGATAAAATTGTTGCAAAATCTTTATTTTTTAAATATTTCTGTGGCATTGTGCTTTTTTTAATCTCTGTTGGTTAGTTTCTGTTCAGCGTTCCTTCCTTTATTTTTAAATCCAATTCATTGAGCTTGTTGGTTTTCTGTCCAAAAAAACTTATGGCTTTCAGTATTAAAAATTGTTTTAATTGTCACAATATTATTTTGTTTCTGTAATCAGACGTCAACGACAATGTTCCATTCTTCCTGTCATCTACCTACGAGGCCACGGTTCCTGAGGGAGCACAGATCGGCACATCTGTAGCTCAGGTGTCAGCGACAGATCTCGACTCCGGTCTTCACGGGATGGTAAGAAGCAGCTGCCATCACCACGGGTCCAAATGTAGTTCCTCCTGTTTGTTGTTCTTCTTCAGCTCTTCACGCTGACTTTTTCAGATCAATTACGTGATTCTGAAGGATGAGAGCGGGGATTCTCAGTACTTCAGCATCGACTCACACAGCGGCGTTATCGTCACCCGGGCCTCTTTCGACCGAGAGCAGAAAGCTTCCTACCTGATCGAGGTGCAGTCCCAGGATGGCTCCGAGTCCGCCCGATCAGGCCAGCAAGGCCAGCCTAACACAGGTATCACTCGTCTTTAGCTTTAAATTAGAGAAATTGCATTTCCTGCAAAAAATGCTGTGTGATGCTCATTGCAAAATAACTTGCTGAGATGAAATTAGCTAAAAACATGCGGAAAGGTAGCTGAAATGAAGAACTAGCCGAAAGTAGAAGAGAGCAGAAATAACACATATTTGCTGAAATGGGTTTAAATATCAGAAATTAAGACAGAATTAGGAAATGAGTTTAAAAAAAAAAGGAAGAGGAAGCTGAAATTAGCAAAAAAAATGGCTGAAAAGTACGATAGCTGAAAGGCAGAAAAAAGCTTGAACTACCAGAAGGACACAGAAAGTTTTGAAAATTTGCTAAAAATGTGGAATTAGATGAAAAGGCTAAAATAAGCATAAATAATACTACTAAATAGTATACAGTAGTTGAAATAGCAGAAAAAAACTGAAACTAGCTTAATTAAGCTGAAAGGAGTATAACAAGCTGAAATAATCAGAAAGAAGTTAATTAGGCTAAAAGTAGCAGAAATTACCACAAAAAATATTAATTTATCTGAAAACAGCCAAAATTAGCTAGAAAATGATAAATAAAATAATAATAATAATAATAATAATAATAATAATAATAATAATAATAATAATAAAAAGGCAGAAAGAAGTTTAAATTACCAGAAGAAAATGGAGAGAGCACAAATTTTATTGAATTAGGCTGAAAAAAGTTGTAATCAAAATGTGGAATTAGCTGAAAAGGCTAAATTTGGCATTAAAAATGGCTATAAATACTAGTTGAAATAGCAGAAAAAGTTGAAACTTGCAGAAATAAGCTGAAAGGAGCATAAAGTGAAATTAGCAGAAAGAAGTTAGAAGTGCAGCATTGTTGTAGTTAGCAGAAAGAATCTGAAAGGATCACAAAATGTCTAAAAGTAGCTGAAAGTAGCTGAAAAAAGTTTAAATTTGCACAAGGAAGCTAAACCCGAACAAAATGTAAAAGAAGCAGTGTTGTAAACAGATCTAGAGATATGAAGTATGTAAATTGAGCTACATCAAATGCATTTTTTATTTGGAAAAAATGTGTCAGAAAAGGCCAAATACATATTTCAAATAGCTAAAGTTGCAACAAAACCAAAATTCATAGCAGGATTCTCCTGAAAGATCTGAATGTTTTGATTTATGATTTGTTGACATAGCCCAAAAATTGTGGAATGAGAAAGATGCCGAACACCCGATGCCGAAAACGTACGCAAGCAAAATGGATCACAATAGAGTGAATGATTCGTCAACATTCACACAATAAAGGGTACTTCATGCTTGAATCTAAAACACAAGGATGTAGAATTAAGAAGTGATCTTTGTAATAGATTTTAAAAAAACTTAAATATTCTGTTTGTTTTTTTAACAATTCAGTTTTGATTATTTTTTTTAAATGTACACATTGACTTGGCATTTTTAACATCACTTTCCAAACCATTCCATAATCCAATTCCCTGGATTGAGGTGGACCGTCCCTTCAAACTAGTTCTGAATTTTGGTTTGACAAATATCTCTGTCCCCTTCAGATTATAACAACTTAGTCTTTTAACAAAATTTATTTGGATATTTAAAGGTAATGTGTTATTCTGAGGCCTATACATAACTGATAAAATATTATACCGGTAATCTACCAAATCATGGAACTTCAATAACTTCAGTTGATAAAATAATGTACTTGATGGATGACTGTAATGGTTTCTAGTGATAATTCTTACAGCTCTTTTCTGTAAAATAACAATAGGCTTTGTAATTGTTTTACATGCTTTCCCCCAAACATCAATACAATATATTAAGTGTGGAACAATGATTGTGTTATACAACAAATACAGAGCTTTATCGTTTAATAAGTCCCTGGCTTTGTACAACACTACAATAAATCTAGCTATTTTTATTCTTACAGAATTTATGTGTTGTTTCCATGTCAGTTTGTCATCAATGATAACACCCAAAAACTTCACCTCACTCACTCTACAAATCTCAACACCCTCAATTTTAAATGGAACATCAACAGTTTTCTTTTTATTACTGAATATCATGTAATTAGTTTTATCTAGATTTAATGATAATTTATTAAGTTTAAACCAAGTTTGTATTTTGACAAATTCTGTCTTCATCAACTCCAACATCTGTTCTATATCTTTACCCAAACAAAAAAATGTGGTATCATCTGCAAAAAGGACACATTTAAGGAGTCCTGACACATTTACCAAGTCATTCACATATAAAATAAATAACTTTGGTCCAAGTACAGAGCCTTGAGGAACTCCACATGTGATATTGCAGAGGTCAGATCTTACACCATTTATATTTGTACAAACTGTTTCCTTCTTTCAAATAGCTAGATACCCACTGTAATGCTGGTCCTCTAGTATCATATTTATTAAATTTTTCAAGGAGAATGGTGTGATCAATGATATCGAATGCTTTTTTAAATCAACAAAAATACTAACACAATATTGTTTTTGATCGACTGTAGTAGTTATTTGGTCTATTAATTCCATGAGAGACATTGATGTAGAGTTTTTTTGCTCTAAACCCATACTGACTGCTACTTAGAATATTTTGTTTATCTATAAATTGATCTAGTCTGGTCACAAATAGTTTTTCTAGAAAATTTGAAATCTGTGGTAACAAGGATATTGGTCTATAATTATTGAACACATATTTATCAAAAATTACATCAAAAAGAAGAAACAATCCAAACTGGCTGTTTTTGTTGCAGTGATCAAATAATCATGTACTTCTTGTCAGACTTTAAAAGACATTTATATTCAGCTCTAATTTCAGTGCATGAAATTGATATTTGTCAGGATTTTTTATTTTTTTTGCATCTTTAAACCAAATAATTGAGCTGTAACAATTAAAAAAAGCTTCTTAAACATAAAACTCTTGTCATGTTTATTTTTGTCTTGGAACAATTGTAGAAAGTTGTTTTCTAGTTATATTAAAGTTTGAAATGAGTGAAAAACTGCAGAATTTTACTATCTTATATGTAAATGATGTGAGTTTGTGTCTCGCCTCAGACACAGCCTATGTCAGGATCTTTGTCGCTGACGTGAACGACAACGGCCCAGCTTTCGCCCAGTCGGTGTATGAAGTGAGCGTGGAGGAAGACAAGGAGGTCGGCTTCGTCCTCATCACCGTCACAGCCAACGATGAAGACGAAGGTCAGCCAAAATTCACTCTTTTTCTGTTGCTGGTGAAGGTGGTAAACTGAAGTCCTTTTCACTGAACTAAAATATTTCAGTTCACTAAGAAACAGCTGATGTCACGATTGTTCTTGTAAAATTTATTTAAGTGTTTATTTTGTTTTCCAAAGTTGTTTTCCAAAGTTATGCCTTTTTAGTCATAATTTGCTTCTGATGTTTACTTTTTCTTCTCTTTCTAACTTTTCTATTTTATTTTTCTCATTTTATGTTTCAAAACAGAATTTTGCCTTACATTAAATTAGAACTGATTGACTACAGCCAATAAATAAACATGTCCATCAACTAACATATGTGAATGAACAAAACACATGCATTGTCTGTGCATGTGTGTGGTTGTGTCTGCTAAACAACTGACATGTTAAACCAAAATGTATTTATTAATTTAACCTTAATTTAGACAGGAAGTCTAAGTGAGTCACGAGGACTCGTTTTCAAGAGTCTTAAAAATTACAATAATTAAAATTACATAGATAGATAGATATTACACATNATAGATAGATAGATAGATAGATAGATAGATAGATAGATAGATAGATAGATAGATAGATAGATAGATAGATAGATAGATAGATAGATAGATAGATGGATGGATGGATGGATGGATGGATGGATGGATGGATGGATGGATGGATGGATGGATGGATGGATGGATGGATAGATAGATAGATAGATAGATAGATAGATAGATAGATAGATAGATAGATAGATAGATAGATAGATAGATAGATAGATAGATAGATAGATAGATAGATAGATAGATAGATAGATAGATAGATAGATAGATAGATAGATAGAGATAGATAGATAGATAGATAGATAGATAGATAGATAGATAGATAGATAGATAGATAGATAGATAGATAGATAGATAGATAGATAGATAGATAGATAGATAGATAGATAGATAGATAGATAGATAGATAGATAGATAGATAGATAGATAGATAGATAGATAGATAGATAGATAGATAGATAGATAGATAGATAGATAGATAGATAGATAGATAGATAGATAGATAGATAGATAGATAGATAGATAGATAGATAGATAGATAGATAGATAGATAGATAGATAGATAGATAGATAGATAGATAGATAGATAGATAGATAGATAGATAGATAGATAGATAGATAGATAGATAGATAGATAGATAGATAGATATTACACTTATAACTCATGTTGGAATGAAAATGACAATACTTAAACAATTAATCAGGTTAAATATTGTTTTAAATGTGAGTCAATGAGTAAAATAAATATTTCTGAAGGTTTGAACTCAACTATATTCTTCTGAATATACAAAAGGCTTTCAGAAGGAATTGTTGTTTGGCTTAGAGTGAAACCAAACAATGCCAGTTATGTTTTATTCAGCTGACTCTTTAATGAAGTGAAAGGTCAAAGGTCAAGTTAAATGATCCCTGTTGGGCTGGAGAAATTGAATTAAGTGCATTTCAGAATGAACATACAGTTAATGAGCTTTGATTTAAGATGCAGTAGTTGTGTTTTCTTGGGTAGTTTGTTTTTGCTTTAAATTTAAGTAAATACAACTTTTAAATTAATTACAACTTGAGATTGACTGTAGTTTATTCATATTGTCTTTTTCTGCCGTTTCCTGCCTCCTTTCCTTGTTTTCTGCATCTCCTCTCTCTTCCTCCTCCTCTTCTCTAAAGTGTTGCAGCTCGTTAGCGAGCGCTGCTGCTCCACTGAGGTCGACAGTTTTGATGTTTGTCTGTTTGTGTTTGTCCCTCAATCCTCTTCCTCCTCCGTTCTGAATCAATAAGCAGCAGGAGGGAAAAGGGACAAAAATATCTGAAAACAAAACCAAAAAAAAAAAATTCTTTCCTCTTTTTCTCATTTTTGTTTTTATTTTATTTTATTTCCAACCATTGCTGGCACTGGTGAGAAGCCTCTGAGATTCGCTTCACTCACACCACGAGAAAAGAAAAGAAAAGTGACGCCCTATTGCTTGTTTTCTCTTACTTTGTATTTTTAACATTTATATTTAACTTGTCGACTGTGTTTATATATTCATACAATGTGACTTATTCACACTCTGCTTTATATTCTTATATCAGATTTACTCAGATTCCCTCAGGAGATCCTCAGACTTCACATCACTTGCCTCCAACTGTCACATTTCCACAAACTTTTCCGAGTTTACCCGGTAATTAGATTTCAGCGTCAGTCGACATCTGTTTTTGGTTAAAAGAGCCAGGTGGTGCCGTTATGAATAGCACTTTCAACTGTTCACTACAAAACACTGATCCCCTCCATTTTAATTATATATTTATTTTACTTACTGGATAGTTTTAGGTAATTGCAATATTGGGTGAATAGCAAAAGATACTTATTTAAAACTAGAATACAATCAAACCAAGATAGTCTAAATCACATTGCTTGAATTACTCCACTGTCACGTTATTAGTGATTGATTTGTTGATTGTATTGTGGATAATTAGCCCTTCCAGGCATGATTTATTACTGGTAAATGCTTAGAAATTTTAAAATATGCTTTATGAATCAGTTATTTATCTATCCATCTAGCCATCCATCCATCTATCCATCCATCCATCCATCCATCCATCCATCCATTTATTTCTATAAGCACATTCAAATAAATGTAGCAACCACTGAGCCCAATACAATAACCTGGAGGCTAGCGCTAGCATGCTAGCTCCAGAAACAAAAACAAAAAAACTCACAAATTTCCACTTTTAGAATACTGTACACAGTCAACTGAAGGTTTTTTCACAAACAGAGACATTTTAAAGTTGATAGGCATATCAGTCAGAAACGGCAACATAGGCATTAGATAAAGGACTTTCAATGGCTTAAAGCCTACCTGCAGCATAGCCTAGTTGTGTCACTGCACGATCTGTTCCAGGACAAGAAAAAAAAATCTGTTACAATGACACCGAGACCGGAAGCATGATCCGTACCGTGCACCTGTATTCGGGGCGCAGGAGCGTAGCACTCCGAATTGTCCTATTAGTTTGTATTGAAGAGGAATCTAATTGTGCATGTACAACTTTTAATGAGTCTATGGGCAAAGATTCTTGCGCCCCCAGGGTGGAAATATGTCATCACTCAGAGACAACATTTTTGAAAGAAATGACTTTACTCACCATTAACTATAAAATATATGACTTACACAACTAAAAAATATATACATATACATGTAGTCCTCGACTTACGACGGAGATCCGTTCCTGAGCGGCATCGTAAACCGATTTTTGACGTAAGTCGAAATATACGTACATACTGCACCATATACATGTACAGTACAGTATTACCAAGCACTTAGCCTATCCTAAGACAGTACCCTGCATATTATCAAAAAAACACATACCCGTATTTTCCGGTGTATAGGTCGCACCTTTTTATGGTTTTTTCAAGGCCTGCGACCTATACTCAGGTGCGACCTATATATGGCTTGTTATCACTTTCGGCGAAACAAATTTTTAAATCCAGCTCATTTCACAATTACGTTCATTTATTAAGGAAAAGTTCAGCTCAGACATATATTTGCTATAATTTTTATCAAACAAATAATTGTTTTTAAGTGTTAATCTTCTTAAAAGCCTTGCTGTGCGCTCCTGTGGCAGACATTTGCAGCAGAGCTAAACGTAGGTGCGACCTATACACCAGTGCGACCTATCTAGGGATTTTTCCAATCTATTGGTGATAATTGGACAATGCGACCTATACACAGGTGCGACCTATACACCAGAAAATACTGTACGTTTGGGAGCCATAATGAAGGGAAAAAATGGTTATGGCGTACTTCCTCCGTCCATCGGCCGTATCTATTTGTTTACGACGTAAAACCGCGTTCACAGTACAGTTTTGTTTTGTTTTTTGAATGTCCAGAGGACCAGACTTAGCTTTTTTAGAGAGTACAGTACAGCATTCCTCCGCCGCTACGTTTACTACGTAAAACCAGAAACCGGAAACTGCGTAACTCGGCTTTTCAAAATAAATGTTAAATTTTTTTAATTTTTAATGGGAGGTGCGCCTTAAGCACGAAACGTTGTAACTCGAGACCGTCGTAACCCGAGGACTACCTGTACATTGAAATATTTTTTATTTTATTGTTTCATATTTATTTATTTATTGTAAGTCTTCAAGGTAATATGGTGAGTGGTGGGGTGGCGCCCTAACGTCCTCTATTGACCCGCTGCCACTGTTGTGAATCTTAGCAAAATACAGAAATTACATCTCAAAGAATGTATTGTTTGTTTGAAGGTAAGTGATAGATTTTTAAACACGTTTAATCCAAAGCAGATACCTCTTGCTTACACTCTGAAGTCTGACTCAGCAGGGATTAGATTGAGGTTTTAGTTAATCCCACCTATATCTGCCAGTTAAAGAGGGTTTAAGGGGCCATTTGAGCTAAGATTGCTGTTTGTCTCAACACTGCTAAGTGTCTTTGAGTCGAGGGTTGTTTGTCTCCAGCAAGGCAAAAACTGGAATCAATCATAAACATTTGTGAAGGAATTAGCTGTCGTTGGCTGTCGTAATATCTCTTAATTTCAATGTTTGACATCTTCCTGAATTCTACCAAAATTAGTTTTAACAGAACAAACATAAAATACTGCACAATAGGCCTACAGTAATCTAATATTAAAGAAAATGCAACGCTGATCAGAACAACTGCATTATTAGATGTTTAAGGATGAAGAGTTTTTTTTATTATGGTTGGTCACATTTATAGCACCGATATGATCAGCTACTTAATTATCTGGTCAATAGGCAGAAAATTAACTTTTGTGTTAATGTTTTTTTTATAGGCACTTTGCAACCAGTGAGCTAAGGCAAAGCTTAAAGCTGCAAATGTTTCACAAATAATGATAGGAATTAATGCAGGGTTTTGCCAAAAATGTTCACTGTCCTGTAGCATAATCATTATAAATTCATTCCACCTGTAAAAAAATAACACATTAGGGTGAAAGTAAATGGATGCATGGGCTCTGCAAAGAGATTTTAAAAGTTTTGACATTTATGACCACCTTTACAGCTTGCAGAAAGGTGACCTCTT
>JBBPBX010035514.1:0-16952 GCA_038048925.1 Garcialebias charrua
TGCAGCCTCGCCCTTACAACTTCCTCTGACTTCCGTTTGCTTCGACAAATTTCGCCCTGACAGTCACAGAAAGTTTGAGTAATAACACATCTAATTACAAAAAGTATTTTTCCCCTTAATACTGTAGTAAAACATTTCTGATCAAAACACTCTTAATCACATTATTTGATTTTAAAAGTAATGATTTAACAGCAATTTAGGTGTTAAACCCACATAAAATCACTTAATGATTACTCATTTATTCACAAAGTAGGTCATTTTTCCCTCAAGTCTAACTTTGAGTATAAAAGATATGATACTTATAAAATCACTAAATGTAGGTTACACAGAGGATTAGTTATTATGATTGCATACACATTTGATTATTTCAATACCTTTAACTTTGACAGACGCATACAATTTTTTTATTGATTGATCAACAGACACACATTATCCTTTACTGATCATTCATCAAATTTCTGAGATCACTTTTCTGACCTACGACCTTACCAAAACATGGATCTTTGTAGGTCTGCTCTCAGCCACATATTCCTCCTAACTTGACAAGTTCAAGGTGTTTATTTCACGAAGGCAGTGGCAAAGTAGTGAGCTTGGTTTGTAAACAACCAGTTTTAAGTACCACAGTAAAAGAAGTGGGCTTGATTTACTCACAGATGGAGCTGTACACGCTCCTGTTTACACATGTGTTTGTAAGAATAAATAAATTAAATTAGCTGACATGAATCTATCAAACTTACTTGATATGTGGCTGCAGGCCGGGCTGTTCTTCATAGTCTTCTATTAAAAAAGGCAGGTTTTTGGCCCAGTGGTTCTTAAAGTTCCCCGGTAAGTCCTGGTCCACGTTGTACTCGGCTACAGGGATATCCAGGTGGGAGTGCAAGTAACGAGAATACTCTGGAAGAAAATCACGACAGAACGTTCACAACTTTTAGTTTAGTTTATTCACACACAAAAATAATCAAAATACATAATACATACTACAATATAATTTGAGATGTTTTTTCTTTTAAAACTAAATTATGGTTCCTTACATAAAATTGCAGCTCAAAAATATAGGAATAGTTAGAGGCTTAAGTTGTCACTTTTTAGAAAGATTAAATAAAAAAATCAGATGAACATATTTTACAATCTACCCTGAAAATACAAATTATATTTTGGCCTGTTTTGTCCTGATGGTGATGTTTGGAGCACTTCTTCTCTTTCAACCCTCATTTTGTAAATTTTCAACCCCAAAATTATTTCCAATGAAAGTAACAAACACGATGAACTGCCACACCGCTGTTCTCTCTAGAATCAATCTTGGATTTGATGTGGCAGCCAAATTTTATTTCCTTATGCCTAGATGCGGCCACGCACCAAAACGGAAGTTTCTATCTCATTTATTTTTCAAGTTATCAAGCTCACGAGACAGATGGACGGACAATATTTCAAACTAGAAAGTTCCTGTAGAAACTTTGACGGGGACTTTCAGGCTGCTGCCAATTTAAATTTTTGATTTGACAGTACTACGTGTTGGGGTTTGCTCTCAGCTACCACTATTCCAAATTTTATCTGAATAGCTCTAAAAACGGCTGCGTTATCATATTTTTTCCCTTTGAGCTAAGGTGGCCCTCTTGGATTTTTGATTCGCATAGGAACGTACAACAACGCGCTCTCAGCTACAAATAAACTAAATTTCAGCTCAATATCTCAAAGAATGACTGCGTTATAGTCAAGTTTGTGTTTGCTGAGGTAGCTGTGCAGCCATCTTGAATCAAAATGGTTCCCAAACGTTAATCAGTTCTAGAGATACATCAGATGATTACTTTCTGTGAGTTTCAAACAATACAACAGTGATTTTCCAAGTTCTCTTCGGGGACGTCTACACTTCAAGTCATGCGACCTCGCAGCAGCAGTTAGTGTGAGAAGCGTTCCGTCAGGCGTTTTGTAAAAGGAGAAAAATGGCATCTTCGTTTGCAAATTACATCACCATGGTAACTCGTCACGCCAAGAAAAATAATAGCACACATGACGGCGCCGGCTGGTCGTTTTGATGTAAGATACACGTTGTGGTTCGGGTCGCATTAAAGTTGACGGAAGAATAAGATATAAAGTTAAGAAACCCTAAGTCAGGTGGATAATAACAGGTGCTGCTTTAGGCAATCCCCAATTAGCCCCTTTGTTCCACGATTTCAAATTACAGTGTTAAAGTCGAACAAGAACCTTCTACTGAACAGAACCCCTGGATACCAGAGGAGGGGGACATGTCTCTGCTGATGGCAAGTTTGGAACAAACCCTTTGAATTCCATGCAAATAACTACAGAATGAAAACCGATGGCATCGTGAAGGTTTATAAAACAGCGTTTGCATAAACCGTTACAACGTTTTAAAAACTGGAGTTGTTTTAGGGCGGCAGCAATCCAATCGGGTCATGACCGCGTTCAGACTACCGGTAGTTGTTAACTCGTTTGTCAAAATCGATTAGTTGTGACTTTTACACAAAAACAGACTTTGATACGGTCGAAAGAAATCCCTTTAAGATGATAAATCACTTTGACAACACTGATAGCATCCGTTCAATGTGTTGCGGCTGTTTGGACTTCATTTAGCTCATCCATAAAACATCTTTTATCTAGTATTTAATATTCCTAACTGAGCCACGACAAACTGAGTTGTTTCAGGTGGGAAGTGATATTTTAGCCCTGATCAAAGCCAAATCAAAATGTCTGTTTTTCCACAAACCATCTGTACACCTCATGTTTGAAACAAACCTGCATCTTCAGAAGTGCTCGTTTCACTCAATCATTTTTATTTCTGTGTTCCACTAACCTCTGAGGTATTTCACTTTGAGGTACTCGGAGCTGGCCTTTTGTCCCAGCAGCGGGTCGTTCAGCATGACTTTAGTCTGAGCCTTGATGCCCTCGTAGAACTGCCCCATGGCCACGTGGCTCAGCCCCTTCATGTACTGACAAACTTCATTGTAGGGCTCCAGATGAAGACATCTCTGGAGAGCAAACATATACAAATCCCTCAGTGTAAACATTGTGGTGTAAACTGCAATACAATCGTCTATTTTACCTTTTTTAAAAGGGTTTAAGATTAGTGGCATAGGACTTTCTGACAGAGCTGGAACAACTTTGCCGTATTCCACCGTGGATTTACCTTGAAGTTGCCGATGGCCTCCTGCAAAGAGCCGTGGTGGTACAGCATCATGCCTCGGAGCTGGAGAGACTGGATGTGGTTCTGGTTCAACAGGAGAGCTTTCTGGAAGCTCTCCATCGCCGATTCAAAATCACCTAACTCTCTAAACAGAGGAAACACACAAACGTTAGAGAAATGGCTACCAGTCAAAAGAAAAACGTGATAAATTCTCTCTCTTAAACAAACAAACGGGAAAAAAAGAGACGTCAAACTGTACCTGTAAGCCTGCCCAAGGCTCTTATAGGCATCTATAAAGTCAGCCTTCAACTTCAGCGCCTCTTTAAATGTCTCAATGGCTTCCTGATGGAAAAATAAACAGCTCTTTAAACACAGAGATGACAGGAAGTTGCACTAAGAGACAAACGAGTTATCATGTCTCTGCAAAAGGTTCAGACCTCAACTACATGGACCCAGAATTTTAGTTGCATGGCCATTATCTAATGTAACCTGTTGATGTTTAGGATTTTACATTGAATTTTTTGCAAACTAAAGGTCACAGGAAGCAAATATAAATACCTTTTTGCTATTTACCAAAAAGTTACTAAAAGTTTGTCCTTTTGACAAAAGTTTTTTGTATTTAATGAATCTGAATCTTGTTCGGATATTTAGGAGACAAAAATAACGTCAAGAGTCGGCAGATCAGAAAAGTTTGAATAAAAAAGCTGCTTTAATACGTAGATTTGAGAATCTGTACAAAGTATAATGAAAATATGATTAAATTTATAACCTGCTAGCAAAAGATACAGTAAAAGGTGTCACTCAGGGTTTCCCCCAGGAAATATTGATCTTTGTGCTTCATCTTTTAAAAGCAGATTTGGAAATAACTACCGGTATATCATTCACTAGTCTAATGTGGCATGGAGCAGCATTTTAATTATTTAAAATGCTGAAGTTTGTAAGTGTATTTTTCCATTGGTGTTTGCTGACTGCAGATTAAAAAGCTCCGCATCGAGTCATGAAATCTGCAGGAACATCCCCGGCAGACCCTGGAAACACTCGACACCTCATGGTCATCAGCAGAACACAAAACATTATTAAAGAAGATTCTTCTCACCATGGTCAACACCTCTGGACAGAAAGGTGCAAAGCTGCCTCAAACCACACACAGTTTTTTCACAGCCATACCACAGTACGTTAAATAATTTGTGTAAAGTTTACAGCTGCTGCACTGCCAGCCCTGTGCACATTACAGCAACGGAAATATCAGATGAATTTGGTGCTTAATTTGAGCCAGATCCTGCCGGAACAGGACCCGGAACTCTGTTTTGAAAGGGTGTGTTCTGGTAACTGATTGCTTGGATCTGGTAACTCTCAGGCTTACTAATAATAAAGTTATGAACAAATATGACTGTGTTGAACGAATAAAACATATACTGTATTGGATATGAAATCTGAAAAGAACTACATAAACACTAGTTTTAAACACAACAGCCATTTACGAGCTTCAAATATCACATCAGAGCTGCCCCTTCAAGTAAGCATTTCTGTTCCTACCCTTAAAGTTCAGTCATGGGTAATTAATTAAAAACACAAATATATAACTAAACAGCACAACTAAATTGCACATCAGTTTTACACTTTAAGTGGGTAATTAATAAAATTGTGATTATTTATTAAAAATACGAGAAATGTTTGATAAGTGCCTACGCACGTTACGTACATCATGTATCAAAACAACGGTACCAGTCAAAATAACAGTGATCAAAATGTAGAAAAATGACAGTCCAATTTACTTTCATAAAAAATTTTTTTTTTTTAAACATTTACCCGTATTTACTGGACTATAGGTCGCGGCTTTTTATAATTTTTTCATGGCCTGCGACCTATAGTCAGGTGTGACCTATATATGGCTTTTCATAAAATAATCTGATTTGTAATCATTTATTAACAAAAATTAAACTGAGACACACGCTTACAATAATGTCAGCTAACAAATGTTTTTTTCAGGTGTTTATCCTGCTAAAATTATTCATTTATTAAAGAAAAGTTCAGCTCAGACACATATTTGCTATAATTTTTTAATCAAACAATTAATTGTTTTTAAGTGTTTCATTCAATTCATTCAACCTTTATACAGGCTAGCCTCGTTGAGTCACGGGGACTCATTTACAAGAGGGACCTGTCTCACTCACACCAAACAACCATCCACTCTCACACTCACACCTAGGGTCAATTTAGAGTCACCAATCAGCCTAACAAGCATGTTTTTTGGTCTGTGGGAGGAAACCGGAGTACCCGGAGGAAACCCACGCATGCACGGGGAGAACATGCAAACTCCACCCAGAAAGGCCCCGGACCGGGATTTGAACCGGCAACCTTCTCGCTGAGAGGCAGCAGCTCTACCAGTTGTGCCACCGTGCTGCCCACGTTAATCTTGTTAATCTTCTTAAAAGCCTCGCTGTGCGCTCCTGTGGAAGAGACATTTGCAGCAGAGCTAAACACGGTCCACATTTTGACGTAGGTGCGACCTATATTCAGGTGCGACCTATATTCAGGTGCGACCTATATTCAGGTGCGACCTATATATGGATTTTTCCAATTCTTTGGCAATAATTGGACAATGCGACCTATACTCGGGTGCGACCTATAGTCAGAAAAATACGGTAAGTCCTCATTGTACAACTAAACAACCGAAAACTGAAATGGCAATGAAGAAGGTACTGGAGCAGGTGCTAGTGGTGTGGGTTAGTGCCGAGCTAACCAGGCAGACGCACCCGGGCAGGAGCCGACAGCCAGCCGCCATGAACAGCCTGAGGAGGAACCTGGGGGGTTCGCATGTGGAGGAGGACAACAGCGAGCAGGACAGTGCTTTCTGTGGAGAAGAGTCGGGCTTGGAACCGTCAAGTGAGGGACGCCCAACAATCTGGACAGCTGTCCAGTTCAAGGCCCAGCAGACCTACTATCCATGGCTTGTAATGGAAAAATCAGGTTTGGGCCAACGGGGCGGGTTAGGATTCTTGAGAAAAAGATTGTGCTCTATTCACACAAGGAGAGCTGTTGGTCAGGCCACTTCCTGTTGCTCTCTAAAATAGTTATTGAATCAAGTGTTTACAAATGTAGGTAAAACTAGATGATTAAAGATCCACTCACATGATTTTTCTACTTTTCATCAAATTGCTCAAAATATATATATTTTATCATTTAAATATGTTTGTTTATGCAAACAAAATGATAAATCACTTTAATTTTGCTCTAAAAGTGATTTTGAACTTAAAGCCGTGTTTAATCATGGGAAATCCGATTACCGGTACACACGAACGCACCATCTGTGACGTAACACCGGGCAGAGCTCTGGGCTTGTCACAGTGCGCGGGTATGAGCAGCTCTACATGAAGGTAAGTCTGATACAGCATCAGACCTAAATTAGATCCTGTTGTTTCTTGTTCCATCACCCAAACTATTTTCTGCTTCCCAAAATGAAGACAAATAGCTCAAATCTTCACAAAGATTGCTAAATTCGTCGGGTTTTAAAATGTCCGCTATTAAAGAGACCAGAGCTCTGCCTAACACTCTGCACACTACGTCACAGATGGTGCGTTCGCGTGTAATCGGATTTCCCAAGATTAAACACGGCTTGAAGTTCAAAATCACTTTTAAAGCAAAATTAAAGTGATTTATCATTTTGTATTCAAAAACGAACATATTTAAATGATAATATATATATATATATATATATTGAGCAATTTGATGAATAGTAGAAAAATCATGTCAGTGGACCTTTAACAACCCGTTAAAATACACCAGAATGCAGGAAATGGCATCTACTTTATTCAACATTTTATAGGGGAGGACCCCTCGCCCCACCCGCTATTTATGTTCAGTTATCGTTTGGTTTGCAAATTAAGCACTGGATGTATCCTTTTGATCTTGTACCTTTATGTTGCCTTTGTATAAAACTCATTGTTTCAGTGCCATTTTTTTGTATCATTGTAAAGTGTGAAAACCAAACAATTTAAATGTTTAAAGGAAAAATATGTTTGTAAGGGTACTCTTTAAGACTATTTTAAGATGTGTCAATGACAGTTGTTCCACTGCACAGACATGTTGCTTTGTAAAACAAAAAAACATTTGACGAAACTCTTCCATCTAAAAGCTCTGACAGCCATGCGGTCCTCTCTCTAAACTCCACTTAAACCTAAAACTCAGCCCAGAAGCTGAAATCCTCCACGAGTTCCCGTTCAGATAATCCTGCAGCTATAAATCCACCCACATCCCGGGCAGCTGGGATACATCTGAAGACATTAAAAAAAAGAATAAAGCAGGTTTGAGGAATGAATGAACATGATTTGTGTCCTTATCAGTTTTTTCTGGATGTCCTAAAACAGCTTGCTGTAAAACAATCAAACAAAAATTTTCAAATGATTTTCTATTTGATTTCTTTATGCGCCAAAAAAATGCAGTGATATGACACCAGCTATGGAAGTTCACAATAAACCAAATCAATCAGTGCGTCATTAAGTGAGCAGAGCTGAAGGTTATTTCATGAGCTGTTTGAGGGAATTGTACCTTCAGCATGCCTCTGTGGAAGAAGGTGAGGCCTTTGTAAAGCATGGCGATGGGCTGGTTCTTCTTCAGCTCTAAAGAGCGCTGGAAGTCCTCCATAGCTGCCACGTAATCCTGAATAACAGAACACGAGGTCAGAACGTAGGACGATAAGAACCTGCAGGTGTTTGAGGGTCAGACCTCTGAGATGAAGAGCAGAGTTCCTCTGTGTCTGTAGAGACGAGCCGAAGGCTGCAGCTGGATGGCTTTGGTCAAATCGCTCAGCGCTTCGCTGATCCGGCCCAGAGGAGACAGGATCTGAAGACGTGAACACAAATAATATTTCTGCTTCTGGTGGTTTGACAACGACAACTTCAGGTAACTGGGCGATGATCAGCTGCGGGTCGGTATTCTACTGGGAGCTGAGGGACTGATGAAATTTGTTGAAGTAGCTGAAAGCGAACTGTTATTTAAAACAAACAGAACAGCAGCAATGATTAGCCAAACAGCAGTCAAAAACTAAACTTAGTAAAACCCTAGCTAAAGGCTAAAATTGGCCAAACCACAGCCAAAAGCTAAAAGTGGAAAAGCCATAGCTCATGTAGTTAAAATTGACAAAAACGTAGCAAATAGCTAAAAGAGACTAAACTAGTTCAAAAAGGCAAAATTTGTAAAATCGTAGTTAAAAGGTAAAACAACATATAGATTTTGTACAAATGAAAATAACTAAATCCATTGCTGTACTATATATAAAGTCAAGGACCTATTAAATGACAAAGCGTTGTATTTGTTGTATAACACAATCATTGTTCCACATTTAATTTATTGTATTGATTTTTGGGGAAAAGCATGTAAAACTATTACAAAACCTATTTTTATTTTACAGGAAAGAGCTACAGTATAAGGATTACCGGTATTGCAAGAAAACATTACTGTCATCCATCTAGTATATTATTTTTTCAGTTGAAATTACTGAAGTTCCATGATTTAGTGGATTAGCAGATTTTAATGATGATGTATAAAGCTCATAACAATGCACTACCCTTAAATATTCAGATACATTTTGTTAAAAGATCAAGCTGATACAATCTAAAGGGAACTGATGTATTTGTAAAGACACAATATAGAACTACGGTAGTTTGAAGGGATGGTCTACCTCAGTCCAGGGAGTTGGATTGTGGAATGACTTGGGAGTGTGATGTGAGAAAAGCAATGTCAACGTTTGTGTTTAAGAAAATGATCAAAAATGAATTGTTGAAGAAATATATATGAGGTAATTTAATGTGTAATGTGTTGGAATTAGTAAATTGAGATGAGTTATTCATTTTGTTTTGTTACTTACAGATAATTATTGTTTGAATTGATTGTTTTGAAAAGGAGCAGATATAATAAGATTTTTTCTTCTTTCTGCTGCCTTTCATTTTATATTTTATATTTATTTCTTATAAGATACATGTGTTTTTTATGTATTTCTTTTTATAAAATGAATAAATAAAGAAAAGAAAAAGAAAAGAAATGTTGCTAAACCACAGCCAAAAGCTAAATTGGCTAAACTACAGCTAGAAGGTCAAATTTGTAAAATCATAGCAAAAAGGTAAAAAATGGCCACACCACAGCCAAAAGCTAGAAGCAGAAAAGCCATAGCCAATAGCTAAAATTGACGAAACTGTAGCCAATAGCCAAAACTGCACAAACTTGTGCAAAAAGGTAAAATTTGCTAAATTGTAGCAAAAAGGTAGATTTCACTAAACCACAACTAAAAGCTAAAATAGGCTAAACCACAGCCAAAAGCTAAAATTGGCTAAACTATTGCTAGAATGTAAAACTTGTAAAATCATAGCAAAAAAGGTAAAAATTGACTAAACCATAGCCAACAGCTATAATTACAAAAAAAAAGGTAAAATTAGTAAAATCTGAGCTAAAAGCTCAAATTTATGGTATGTCTGAATAGCCAAAAGCAAAAAATTGGCAAAACTGTAGCAAAGTGCAAAACATAAGTGAAGTAAAAACATTAGGTTAAGTAAAAACACAAAGCTTGTTGTAGGTCACTTCTGAATGATGAAAACTGAGCTGTGGAGCTTTTGTGTGTTCAGACAAGAATTTCTGGTTATTTACAGCAGATACGTTACACGTGTGCTGGAAGATCACAAAGAGTTGATCAAAACTGCCTCAGAGTGAAACCAGAGAGGTTTAAATGTGTTTTGTTTTCTTCAAGCTGACGGTGCAATCATTAAACTGCTACACACAAGTCAAATATTAACTTTGGAGATGACTGTGTGTCTACCGGGTAATATGCATTTTCTTGTGCACTTATTGAGGATTATTTCAATTTTTTTTAAATATTTATTTATTTGAAAAGGGCCGAACCCTCAGCACTGGCTCTCCTCACTGGCTCTCCTCAGGGATGTGTGCTGAGCCCCCTTCTGTTCACTCTGCTCACATATGATTGTACAGCCACACTTCCAGGCTGTCATATTGTTAAGTTTGCAGATGATACAGCGGTGGTGGGATGCATCACAAACAATGATGAGTCCAGCTACAGACAGGAGGTGGAACACCTGGAGAGCTGGTGCAAAGAGAATAATCTTCACATGAATGTGAAGAAGACAAAGGAGATGATTGTGGACTTCAGAAGGAACAAACACACCCATGCCCCACTGAAAATAGGTGGGTCTGCAGTGGAAGTGGTCTCCAGCTACAAATACTTGGGTGTACACATGAATGATAACCTCAGCTGGAGCAACAACACCACCAGCCTGATCAAGAAAGGTCATCAGAGACTCTACTTCCTCAGACGGCTGAGACGAGCTGGTCTGAGCAGCCCAGTTCTCACCTCCTTCTACAGGTGTGCAGTGGAGAGCATCCTGTGCTCCAGCATCAACGTGTGGCATGGAGGCTGCACAGTTGAAGAGAGGAAAGCTCTGCAGAGAGTGGTGAAGGCTGCACAGAAGTCTGTTGGAGTCAGTCTCCCCACCATCACAGACATTTACACCTCCAGATGCAGGAAAAGAGCCACCTGCATCATGAAAGACCTCACTCATCCAGCACACTCACTCTTTGCCCCACTCCCCTCAGGACGGAGGTTGAGGAGCATCAAGTGTAGAACCACTAGACTGAGGAACAGCTTCTACCCTGAGGCTGTTAGACTCATGAATAAATAAAAATAAAATAAAAAATAAACACTGCAAAATATCACATCATACTGATGCTGATCTGTTTTCTTGTTGCTGTATTCATCTGTGTTCATCTGTGACCATCTGCTCATGCAGACTCATGTTCGTGCTGCTGTTTATTCCCACTATATTAAGCTTAGTGTATTACTAGTTGATGCGTTTCTTAGTTAGTTCTAGATGTTATTACTGTTTTTCTCTTTCATTTGTTGTTGGATGTAACTGGGACCTCGTGTACATAATCTCGTTTTCATCTCATGTACCACATGCGGTGCAAATGACAATAAAGACTCTCTGACTCTGACTCTGACCTGCTGCAAGCAATAGTACTGAGAATGATTCATGTCCTTTTCAAACATGTCAAACTATAACTGTGCACGTAAATGAGGGCGCACGAATAGGAGACAACAAAGGTCCAGGAGTGGGTTTTAATTTTGCACGACAATCATCTTTTCAGCAGTCAAATAAAACCAACAGTGTCCCGTTATTCTTCCTCTTGGTCAGCAATGCACGTCGGAAAATATTTAGCAGATATTTGCTGTAACCCTAAAAATAACTGCATTAGAAATAAAGAAAACTAATCACTAAACTAGAGAAATTGTGAAAATGCAGTGTGAATGCTTATTGCAGAAGAACTTGCTGAAAAACAGCTGAAATTAGCTATTAAAAAAACACACTGAATTTTAGATGAAAAGGAAGAACAAGCCTAAATTAGAAGAAGAAAGCAGAAAGAACACACTTGCTGTATTAGGTTTAAATAAGCTAAAATGAGCACAGAAATTATGAAATTAAAAAGCTGAAATTAGCACAATCAAAAAAGCTGAAAAGTGGCTGAAAACTCAGAAAGAGGCTTAAATTACCAGAAGGAAGTGGAAAGGACTGAAGTTAGTTTAAGAATGTGAAATTAGCTGAAAAGGCTATAGAAAATAGCATAAAAGAGCTAAACAGTAGCTGAAATAACTGAAACTAGCAGAAGAAAGCTGAAAGGAGCATTACAAGCTGAAATTATCAGAAAAAAAGTTAATTAGGCTGAAAGTAGCAGAAATTACCATGAAATACATTAACTTATCTGAAAACAGCTGAAATTAGCTAAAAATGCTAAAATGGTTAGCTGAAAAGTTAGAACAAACTCAAATTAGCAGAAGAAAGCAGAAAGAACAAGTTTGCCCAATTAGGCTGAAAGGAGCAAAAATGAGCACAGAAAAGGTATAAATTATATGAAAAAGCTGAAATTAGAAAAAAACCAGCTGAAAGTAGCTAAAAAGGCAGAAAGGAGCTGAAATTGTAAGAAGTTAGTTGACAGAGCATATTTTTGCTGAAATAGACTGAAAAAAGTTGAAATGAGTGTTAAAAAAAATATGAAATTAGCAAAAAAAGCTAAAAGTAGCATAAACAATAGCTGAAATGGAAGAAAAAGCTGAAACTTGCGGAAATTAGCTGAAATCAGCAGAAATAAGTTAGAAGAAGCACAAAAATGTTATAGTTAGCAGAAAGAATCTGAAAGGAGCATAAAACAGCTGAAAAAACAGCTGGAATTAGCTCGAAAAAACAAATTTGCACAAGGAAGCTGAAAGAAGCTGAAGCAGAACAAAATGTGAAAGGAGCAGAAAAAGGTTGTGCGTAAACAGATCACAAGATGTGAAGGATGGAAAATGAACTCAATTGATTTTCTATTAGAAAAAAGTGACAGAAAAATCTAAATATTTCAACAAGCTAAAGTTGCACCAATACCAAAAGTCATAGCATCTTTCTCCTGAACGAGCTGAACGTTTTGATTTATGATTTGTTGTGTGTGGGAACTGTTTATGAAGTTATAACAATGGCTCCATGGTGTAAAGACTCTGGTTTACTGTAAAGAAAAAAGATGTAAACTGTGGGAAGGAGTTGGGTCTTACCTCGGCTCTTTGTTCGTAAACTTCTGGCCAGTTCGGCTCGAGTGCGATGACTCGGTTCAGCTCGTATAACGCCAAGTCAGCATTCTTTATGTCCTGACATGAAGAGGCAGTTACATTTAGTTGAAAATTATAAAGTTTAGCGCAAAAAAAAGGAATAAATATTGCAAAAATAAAACCCCAGAAACCGATGGCATACAGGTATTTTAGACAAACGACATCACAGGCATCATTCACAACACATGCATAATTTGTTTTTAAATCAAAATTTCAGATTAATTTAGGACAAAAAACAGGACTGCTTATTAAAAATAAGTTTGATGGTGAGTAAATGCAGCTTTAAGGACTGGACATGTTCACGACACATTTTCTGCTTTAAAACATATTTTGTTAAAAAATGCCTTTATTAATAAAAATCTAATTACCGGTATGTACAATAAATTTGTTAAAAACTTGCTTACACACATTCAACACACTACGTAGTTAACAAAGTTCATATTAAAAAAGCTAGCAGACTATTATGTAAACCTGTATATTTACACATTCACTGCTAAATAAATAAATAAAAAATCAGCAGGGATGTCTTTAAATGAAAACCAAATCAGAACATTCCACACTGTACGGAGGATGGAATGTGACAAAATTAAATAAATACATAATTCAATCATAACACTGTCCCACATCCATGAAAATTAAATCCGACTCCCTTAAAAACAATTATTTAGAAGCAAAATGTGCTAACCTTACCATCATTTGTACCTTTTTTGTAAAACTTTTCTTTATCTGATTCTGAAATCTAATTAGAAACACCCCCAAAAAGATGTTTTTCTTCTATGTTGGAGCAAAAACAGATTAACTTGACATTTAATGTAAATTAAACAACAAACTTAACATTTGGCGTCATAAAAACGTTAAAATCCAACCTTAGAGCAGAGCTTTTAAAATGTAATTACCGGTAATCTTGTTTTAGTATTAAAAATAATTGCTAATAACCAATTAAACAAGATAACTCTGTGATCACTTTGTAACAAAGTGAAATTAAATTAAACTAGAGAAACTGCATGTCCTGTTAAAATGCAGTGTGAATACTTATTGCTGAAAACTTGCAGAAAAACACATGCTAAATTTTAGCTGAAAAGGAAGAACAAGCCTAAATTAGCAGAAGAAAGCATAAGGAACACACATAGCTTAAAAAAAAAGTTGAAATTAGCACAAAAAATTGCTGAAAAGGCAGACAGAAGCTTAAACTACCAAAACGATGAGGAAAGAGCTTAACTGGGTTCATACAATGTGGAATTAGCTGAGAAGGCTAAAAATAGAACAGTTAAATAGTACCGGTAGCTGAAATAATTGAAAGCAGCTGAAATAACTGAAACTAGCAGAAATAAGCTGAACAAAGAAAAAGGCTAAAATTAGCAGAACAAAGTTAATTAGACTGAAAGTGGCAGAAATTAGTGCAAAAGATGTGGAAATGGCTAAAGATAAAATCAGCATAAAAACAGCTAAATAGTAAATAGTAGCAGAAATAGCAGGAAAAAAAGCTGAAACTTGCAGACATAAACTGAAAGCGCATAACAAGCTGAAATTAGCAGAAAGAAGTTATAAGACACACAAAAATGTTGTAGTTAGCAGAAAATAATCTGAACAGAGCACAAAACAGCTGAAAAAACAGCTGAAATTAGCTGAAAGAAGTTGAACCAGAACAAAATGTGAAAAGAGCAGTAAAAGGTTGTGAACAGATCTAAAGATTTGAAGGATGTAAAATGAGCTTGATTCATTTTCTACAAACCGGATTTCAAAAAAGTTGGGACACTAAACAAATTGTGAATAAAAACTGAATGCAATGATGTGGAGGTGCCAACATCTAATATTTTATTCAGAATAGAACACAAATCACAGATCAAAAGTTTAAACTGAGAGAATGTATCATTTTAAGGGAAAAATATGTTGTTTCAAAATTTCATGGCGTCAACAAATCCCAAAAAAGTTGGGACAAGTCCATTTTTACCACTGTGTGGCATCCCCCCTTCTTCTTACAACACTCAACAGACGTCTGGGGACAGAGGAGACCAGTTTCTCAAGTTTAGAAATAGGAATGCTCTACATTCATGTCTAATACAGGCCTCTAACTGTTCAATCGTCTTGGGCCTTCTTTGTCGCACCTTCCTCTTTATGATGCACCAAATGTTCTCTATAGGTGAAAGATCTGGACTGCAGGCTGGACATTTCAGTACCGGATCCTTCTCCTACGTAGCCATGATGTTGTGATTGCTGCAGAATGTGGTCTGGCATTATCTTGTTGAAAAATGCAGGGTCTTCCCTGATGCCGGGTTCCCACCGAACGCGTCAAAACGCTCCCAACGCACCGTGTTTGCTGCTTGTCAACAGATGTCTGTTCACACAGAACGCGGCTGCAGACGCGCAGTGGGAGCAGCGTCTGGCCCCCTTCCCGGTCAGATTTGTTTTGTTTTCTGTACACTGGGCAGATAAAATCAGCTGTACGTGAGCCTCGTTACTACTTGAGTGGGTTTTCTACGAGCCAAACTGCAGCTCCGAAGGTCTTTGTTGAGATTAAAACGTTTTTTTTATGTTTGGGGTGATCGTACGCTCGAGCAGACAGCGGCAACTGAAAAAATGCCAAGTTTCTTACCGGAGGCTGGTTTCTTCATGGAGGCTCGTTTAAAAAGTCCAAAAACAGTCCTGTCGTTGTTGCGTCATCACATAGCAGAGGCTCTCCCGATTGGTTGCTGCGATGCGTCGAGCAGCCAAAGTTCAAATGAATGAACTTTGGCTGCTCGACGCCTCGGCTGCTTTGGACGCGCGCGTGCGTGGGAAAGAACTGCCGCGTGCTGCTTGAAATGCTCAAAACGCGCCGCCCCTGGCCGCGCCTCCACATAGACTTTGCATGTAAAGTGGCAGCGTCGGCTGCCCGAAACGCGTTCGGTGGGAACCCGGCATGAAAGAGATGACGTCTAGATGGGAGCATATGTTGTTCTAGAACCTGAACATAGTTCTCTGCATTAATGGTGCCTTTCCAGACATGCAAGCTGCCCATGCCACAAGCGCTCATGCAACCCCATACCATCAGTGATGCAGGCTTCTGAACGGAGCGTTGATAACAACTTGGGCTATCCTTGTCCTCTCTGGTCCGGATGACATGGCGTCCCAGTGTTCCATAAAGAACTTCAAATCGTGACTCATCTGACACAGAACAGTCTTCCATTTTGCCACACTCCATTTTAAATGACCCCTGGCCCAGTGCAAACGTCTGAGCTTGTGGAGCTTGCTTAGAAATGGCTTCCTCTTTGCACTGTAGAGTTTCAGCTGGCAACGCGGATGGCACAGTGGATTGTGTTCACTGACAATGCTTTCTGGAAGTATTCCTGAGCCCATTCTGTTATTTCCTTGACAGTGGCATTCCTGTTTGAGGTGCAGTGACGTTTAAGGGCCCGGAGATCACGAGCATCCAGTAGAGTTTTACGGCCTTGACCCTTACGCACAGCGATTGTTCCAGATTCTCTGAATCTTTTGATGATGTTATGCATGGTTGATGATGATAACTTAAAAGTCTTTGCTATTTTACGCTGGGTAACACCATTCTGGTATTGCTGCACTATCTTTCTGTGCAACAATGGTGGAATTGGTGATCCTCTTACCATCTTGGCTTCTGAGAGACTCTGACACTCAGAAGCTCTTTTTATACACAATCATGTTGTCAATTAACTTAATTAGTGTTAATTGGTCTTCCAGCTGTTCGTTATATGCTCAATTTCCTTTTTCCATCCACTTATTGCTACTTGTCCCAACTTTTATGGGATTTATTGACACTGTGAAATTTTGAATCAACATATTTTTCCTTTAAAATGTTACATTTACTCAGATTAAACTTTTGATCTGTCATCTATGTTCTATTACGAATAAAATATTACATTTGCCATCTCCACATCGTTGCATTCAGTTTTTATTCACAATTTGTTTAGTGTCCCAACTTTTTTGGAATCTGGTTTATATAAAGAATAAAAAAAATGGCAGAAAAGGTTAAATATTTCAAAAAGCTAAAGTTGCACCAATACTAAAAGTCATGGCAGGATCGAAAGAGCTGAACGTTTTGGTTTATGATTTGTTGAAATAGCTTAAAAACTGTGGAACGAGATGCCAAAAAATGTACAGAATAGGGACAGTAACAGCCAGAAATAATAAATATAAACAGGAAAACAATAGTGTGAA
>JBBPBX010035514.1:18238-32019 GCA_038048925.1 Garcialebias charrua
GAATATTGGTAAATAAAGCAAAATGCTCACCGAGTTCCTCGTTTGTGCTGTGGTTATCTGCAGGGAAGGGGATTTTTTTCTGCTCTATGAACAACTTGGCCTGGTTCTGTGAAGACAAACAGCACCAACACAGGAAGGAGACAAAAAGAGATTGCACAAAAAAAGGTCATTTTTACTGGTTTCCTGTGTGAGGACGGCACGCTAACGATAACACTCTGACTTTTAAATGTGAAGACTTTAGTTTGGACTCCATGTGTTCTGTTGTTCTCATTTATCGTGTTCAAGTTGGCTGCGGCTCGAGCTCATCACCCCACGTCGACTTTCATTTATTACATTTTGCTATGTTAAAAGCAAGAATCTTTTCTGTACACAGATCATCCACAGCATTATAAATTTAATCACCTCTTTTCAAAGCATCGTCTGCTCATGGTTTTCTTTAGGGATGCACGATATTGGATATTTGGCCGATATCCGATATCAATGCCGATTATTCCCCCCAGACTACAGAGACTACATAGCTTTCTCTGCTGTGGAATTAAAATACTACATTATTCTGCAGATCTTTGTCAGTTTGAGCTGCAAATGCAGATGCCAAAAGGAGGCTGAAAATGATGTAACTCTTTAACTTGGATTATGTTTAATGTCAAATTTATTCATGACATTTACTCTCTGTAACACAATGACAACACTCGAACAGTGCGAATTTGTACATTTTCACAAATCTAAACTCAACCTGTTCACAAGCAACAAGTGCAAAGAGCATAAGTAGTAGTGCGTTAAAAGATATACTTGACAGTTTCTTAAAAAAATTAACTTAAAACTAAGTTAATTTGTTTCTGTATTGAACGCCTTTTTTGAGTAAAACTAAAGCTTTTTATATCGGTGAGTTATTTTGATGGAATGTCTGATGTCCAATATTTAACTTTATCGCGAATATCAGCTGATACCAACACCATGCCGATAATATTGTGCATAAATTAAGAAAGGGGCGACAAAGTCAGTAAAACTAACTGGCATGAATAATGAACAGCTGGAGGAGCTTCTGGAAATGGGTCAGAAAGAAGACTGGCTATAAAAGAGAGGCTGAAGCTCTCTGAAGTAAAGATGGGCAGAGGTTCACCAGTCTATGAAAACAATGTCTAAAAATATTGGAACAATTACAAAATTATGTTCTACAAAGGAAAATTGGGAGCACTTTGAATATTTTATAGTCATCGTTTCATTTATCAAAAGAATTTGTAGAAACCTCTGAGCTCAAAGGACGAGGCTGAAAGTCGGTCGTGGTGCACTGAGGCAACGTGGAGAACCGTTCTGCGGTCAAACTAATCTAAATTTAAAATTCACTGTGGAAACCAGAGATGCCATACCCCCCAGAATAAAGAGGAGAGACATCCAGCCTACCAGCTAATCTGATAGCATGGGGGTGTATTGGACCGCTTCCTCAACTGGAAAGGCTCCATTAATGTAGAAACGTTCATGCAGGTTTTAGAACAATACATGTTCCCATAAAGTCTTTATCAGAGAAGGGCTCGCAAATATGAGAAGACAAACCAAACCACACATGGCTTCAGAGCAGCTGGACCGGTGTAGTCCAGACCCCTTACCAGCATTGAGACAAAAAAAAACTGGCCCAAAAAAAGACAGAACTGTTGACAGCACTTGATACGTTTACTTTGTTCCATCGTGAATTTAAAAGAAGGGGTTACGAGATTCGCAAATGTCATAAATCTTGAAGCTTTCGACAAAGAGGAAGCTCACAGAAATGACACAACGACCGAACGAAGAAAATCTGTTTGGAAAATCCAAAAAACAAAAGACAGCACGGTTAAGTGACATCCAAAAGTTTCAAACGCAGATACATTTGGAATAAACGTGCAAGAATGACCAAACGTGATGTGAATAAATATTGTATCGCACCAAAATGTTACAAACTTTCTGACAGCGTGCCACTGTGTGATCCCAGTTGGAGAACTGTGGTGGTGTAACGTGAGCACGTGAAAAATCTGCACAGAAATGTTGCGTTATTTGTATCAAGACTTGCATATTTCTGGACTTCCGGTGTCATGGCGGCTAGTATGGCAGCATAGAAAAGTGGTCCTGCATCGCTAGATATAAGAACCCCCCTAATTCAATGTGTTAACACGGTAAAAGTTATTTTCTCCTAAGAATAATGAGTGGGGATGAAAATAAGAGGGGACGAGTCCTGCCTCGGAACATAAAAACGCGACACGAAAGCAAAACGTGCGGAGAACACCTGGTCGACGAAGGAGAGAAGATGGCGATGAGGCCTTGCATGCTACAGCTAGCTCGCTGAGAAAGGTGGTGGGTGAAGTAATGGCGGAAGGCATGCAGGACCTCAAATCAGAAATGAAAAAGGAGCTGGCGCAAGTGAGAACGAGCTTAAAAGAGGAAATTAAAGTCCTGCTGAGCGAGTTGACAAACGAGATGAATCAACAGGTGAGCGCCGCCATCAGCAAGACCGAGGAGATGGCTGAGCGCCTCGGAGAAGTGGAGAAGAGCATGACAGAAAAGGAGAGATGGGACACTGGAGCGAGAGATGCTATCGTCCAGCTGCTAAATGAACAGAAATCACTTCGGGAGAAGATCACGGATTTTGAAGGACGCTCACGCCGGAATAATTTGCGGATTTATGGCATCCCTGAAAATGCGGAAGGTACTTCAATGCAGAGGTACGTGGAAAACATGCTTAAAACTGAACTCGGTGACAGTTTGGACTTGGGCAGTGAGAAGGATCTGGGCATAGAGAGAGCCCACAGAGCGCTGGGTGCGCAGCCCCCAGCAGGTGCCCCACCTCGCTCCACGGTGGTGCGTTTCCTGAAGTTTAACGTTAAAGAGCAGATCCTCCACGCGGCGTGGAAGAAGCAGATATTTATACAAAAAAAACGCATATTCTTTGACCACGACTATGCTGAAAACATACAGCTGAAGAGGAGAGAGTATGCTCCGGTTAAAAAAGTGCTCAAAGAGAACGCTATCCGATTTCAAACCCCACTGGCCAAAATGCGCGTGCACTTTGACTCCGGCATGGTCATCTACAACAACGCGGAGGAGGCTGCGCGCGACCTGAGAAGACGTGGATTCACGGTGGGAACTGTGGCTACAAATAAACCCAAAGTCATCACAGCGGAGGCGATCAACAAGCTGCTGCCAACAGATGTGGTGGGCGCGCGACGCACTGGAGGAGGCGCGTGCGCGTCTGGCGTGCGAGAGAGCGCACGGGAAAAGCTGAAGGTGTTCCAGCGGCAAGGCAGCGAGGATGCTGCTACAGATGAATAATCTCCCTCTTTTATACTGAAGAAACGTTTGGCCACTTCACAGAGAGAAAAATAAAAATAAAAAAATAAAAACGGGAGGGGAAAAAAAGAAGAAAAAACTACTTCAGGCCAGCTCATCAGTACATTCAGAACGTTAAGAGGTGGCTGTCTCTGCACAGGAGTGTGTGATGAGGACAGTGACCCCCTCCCTTCATAAGAGATGAAGAGTCGATGCAGGTGACTCATAAATAACCTTTTTCAGTTTCCTTTCTTTAAGTAGGTAACTAGACAGGGGCCCCACCTAGTGGCAGTTCCCCTACATGAAGAGGAATAAAAGATCCTCTTATTTGGAAGACCTGTTCAGTGTTATGACAAGTTCTGTTTTTGTGTGTTTCTGTTCTATGTGTGTTTTGAGGGCTAGGAGTGTTGTCAAGCAGGAGGAAAAAAACATGGTTGTACTAATTAGAGGATATGCAGTTTTATAATATACAGACTCTGAATGTAAATGGTATAAAAAATCCCATTAAAAGAAGCAAAATTATTTCAAAGTTAAAACGAGAGCAGGTTGGCATTGGTTTCTTGCAGGAAACACATCTGTCAGATGAAGAGCATGAGAAAATTAAAAAAATGGGTTATAGAAAAACATATTATTCCTCTCACAGATCTGGGAAAAAAAGAGGGGTAGCTATTCTTATATCAAACAATATAAGGTTTGATTTTATTGCAGAACATAAAGATAAAGAAGGCAGATTTGTGTTGTTAAAGGGGAAATTGGAACAGGAAGAGGTCACTTTATGCAATATCTATGCCCCGCCTGGTAGTAGCATAGACTTCTTTAAGGAGGTGTTTAGTCTTGTGGCTGAAGAAGCAAGCGGCACATGTATTTGTGCCGGTGATTTCAATTTACTTTTGGACCCAAAAAGGGACACAACTAGTAGAGGACGAGGAAGGACTCGCCTAGAAAAGCAATTCAAAAAAATCCTGCAAGAATTGGGACTCACAGATATATGGAGATATGTCCATAAACATGATCGTGAATTTACTTTTTACTCGCCTAGGCACAACATATATACTAGAATTGATTATTTTTTTATGTTCAATAAGGACCTTCATAGAGTGAAAGATTGTACAATAGGACAAAGAGACATTTCTGATCACTCGGGTTTAACTATGAAAATTAACTTAGTCAGAAGCCCTAAAAACACCTTATGGAGGCTTAACACAAGTTTATTAAATAGTACGGCATTTAAAACAGAAATGGCAGAGGAGCTTAAAACTTATTTAGAATTAAATGATAATGGAACAGTTAACCCTATAATTTTGTGGGATGCAGCTAAAGCATATATAAGGGGTAAAATAATTGCAAAATGTGCTAAATTAAAGAAGATTAAAGCGAAAAAACTAACAGACTTGCAGGAAAATTTAAAAAGATTGGAGCAGCTGCATTCGATTAACAAGAACCCCTCCTTACTGGAACAAATGAGGCCAGTTAAGCAGGAGATTCACAAAATTTTAAGTGAGGAAATTGAAAAAAAACTTAAATATATGAGACAAAGGTACTATGAGGCAGGGCCTAAAGCTTCTAAGGTGCTTTCGTGGAGGCTTAGGAAACAACAGATGGAAAACACAATCTATAAAGTTCGGAACCCAAAAACTAACAAGATAACTAGTAAACTTGAAGAAATTCAGCGAGCATTTGAAGGGTATTATGCAGCCCTGTACACACAGCCGGACAAAATGGATAACCAAACAATTCAAAAATTTCTTAACTCTCTGGATCTTCCATCAATAGGAAAAAATCAAAATGATAAGTTAATGGCAGAAATATCAGCTGAGGAAATTGATCGTGGGATATCAAATCTTAAGACCAGCAAATCACCAGGCTGTGATGGGTTTCCTCCTGAGTGGTATAAGGCCATGAAGGAATCTGTTCTCCCACTATTAAAGGCCTCCTTTAACTACACTCTGGGAGGGGGCGCTCTCCCGCCATCATGGCAAGAGGCGTTTATATCAGTCATACCGAAGGTGGGGAAGGACAAAATGGATCCTAAAGGGTATAGACCAATTAGTGTCTTAAATATAGACTACAAACTATATGCTGCAATATTAGCTAAAAGACTAAGTACCCTGATGCCTTCCCTGATAGATGAGGACCAGACAGGATTCATTGGTAACAGACAAACACATGACAGTATAAGAAGGGCTGTTCATGTTATTGATCAGATAAATAAAGAAAAATCAAGTGCAGTCCTGCTCAGCTTAGATGCCGAGAAGGCATATGATACTGTAGGGTGGGAGTTCCTGTTTCAAGTAATGAAGAGATTTGGGTTCTGTGATAGATTTATTCAATGTATAAAAACTATATATTCCTCACCAAAAGCAAGAGTTAAAATTAATGGAAGCCTCTCAAATCAAATAACATTACAAAGAGGATGTAGGCAGGGATGTCCATTAAGCCCACAACTTTTTAATCTTTTCATCGAACCACTGGCTCAGGTCATTAGAGAGGAGTCTGGGTTGGAGGGGGTGACAATAGGGAATGTGGAAAATAAAATATGCTTGTATGCGGATGACGTTTTAGTAGTAATTAAAAACCCAGAATCTGGTATTCCATCACTTATGAATATCTTAGAAACATATGGCAGACTCTCTGGTTATAAACTTAACATACAAAAAACTCAAATATTAACCTTCCATTTTGTGCCGTCAAAACAGTTAATAAATAGTTACCGATTTAATTGGCACCAATTACAAATAGAATATTTGGGTGTCATACTAACAAAAGATTTGGCTCAATTATATGAGGTGAACTACAAACGAATAACTAAGAAAATATATGAGGATCTGGACAGGTGGAACCTGCTCCCCCTTGACTTTGGCAGCAGAATTCGAACTATAAAAATGAATGTTCTTCCAAGACTTTTGTATATATTTGCAGCACTCCCGGTAGAGGTTCCGGCAAAACAATTTAGGGAGTGGGATAAGCATTTTTCAAGGTTTATATGGAGTAATAAAAGACCAAGAGTAAGATATTCCACCCTGCAGCTGCCTGTGGATCGGGGGGGTGTGGGTCTGCCTTGCCTGATGGATTATTACTTGTCAGCCCAGATTAGACCTCTAGTGTGCTGGTGTAATCCAGTTTATGAGGCTAAATGGAAGGACATTGAGCTCTCGTTGTTGGACTTCCCTATACAGTCCGTCTTGGGATGCCTGGAGGGGTTGCCCCAAGTACATCAATTACAAAATCTGTGTTTGAGTTTCTCTTTGAAGAAGTGGGCAGAGGTGGTTAAAAAGTTCAATCTACATAAACAAATGGGAGTTCTGAGTTGGCCTGCGTACCACCCGCGTTTTCTTCCAGCATCGATAGACCATAAATATAGAAGATGGGTACAACAGGGAATCACTGCATTCTGTAATATAATTAAAAATGGGGAGTTAGTAAAATTTGAGGATTTGTGCCAGACCTACGAGGTGGGCAGAGAAGATTTCTACCGTTATTTGCAGGTCCGAAGTTTCTTCGGGAAAGAAATCAAAAACTATGACTTGGATGCAGAACCAGGATTAGTACAAATATTTATGGATTCATATGCTGGCAAAAACACAAAAGGCATTATCGGTAAACTTTATAGAAACCTTACATTTATGAATAAGAACTCAACTGATTATATTAGACAACGATGGGAAAAGGAAGCAAATGTAATAATCTTGCCTGAGGCTTGGTTGCAAATGTGGAGGAACACTCTGCCCACCACAAATTCTTTATCATGGCGTGACTTCTGCTGGAAGAACCTAATCAGATTTTTTATTACACCAAAGCAGAGATCGAAGTTTGACGGCTCACAGCTTTCGTGCTGGAGGGAATGCGGTGTGGTATCTGCAGGTTGCTTTCATATCTTCTGGGACTGTCCACAGCTGAAAACCTTCTGGAAGGATGTTAATCGTGTAATCTATGAAACTCTGGGTATAACTTTAACCTTTTCATTTCCTGTTATGTACCTTGGAATGCTCCCTGAAGGGCTCAATAATAAGGACACATACATGCTGAGGATAATTCTGGCTGCAAGCAAGAAGGCGATTACTAAGTGTTGGCTCCAACCTAGACCCCCCACTCTGAAGCTTCTTATGAATATTATAGACATGATCTACAATATGGAAATGTTGACATTTACAATACGTCTACAGAAGGAGAAAGGAGAGAGACTTTGGGAAAAATGGGAAAATTTTGTAGCTAAAGATGTGTAATAGTTAATGTTTGTGATTACAAATCGCCTGGACAGTCACTTAGGAATATCCAACTGTACTTATAATTTGTGAGTCCATATGGTGAAAGATCTATGAAACTGTAATGACTATCAGTATGAGTGTCAACCACCTGCCCTAGCCCTCATATTTGTGTGTTCTTGATTGTATGCTAAAAAAATACAATTAAAAAAAAAAAAAAAAAGACTTGCCATATTTCTGCAGCCAGGAAGCTTAAATGTATTGTACAATATGCTAAAACATAGACATCTTTAGAAAGAGGAGCTACTCAGCTTTGATTTTTTTGTACACAGATGCTTCGAATAATTAATATATAAAAGTATTTTTTAATAAAATAGTTTTAATGACGTAACTCTGCAGTGCGTCGCAGTTTTCGGGTGGAGAAAGGAGGGGTCAAACGCCGACGCATTTTTATGACGCAATGTAATGAACGCACATTGTAAATAACAATGGCAGAGAATATAGAAACCGAGGAATTAAGCAATTTAAGTGAAGATTTGAGTGATTTGTCTTCAGTTTGGGAAGCCGAAGTTAATTTGAGTGATGAACAAGAAACAGCTGGTTATAATGTAGGTCTGCAGCCGTATTTATTTGAGCCTTACCGTTCAGGGAGCGAGGGGGACTCCGAGATTTCAGAGGAGGAATAATAGCAGCCGCAGACTGAACTTCTTGTCCCTACGTCACATGACGTCGCATGCGGAAGTACACTGATTTCCCGTGACGAAACACGGCGCCAATTTTAAAATCACTTTGAAACAAATTTTCATTGATTTATCATTTTGCTTGTAAACACGAACATAGTTGAATGATACAACATGTACTGTATATGTTGTGCCACTTTATGCATAGTTCCAACATCATGTCACAATACCTTTAAAGCTCAAGCTGCTTTGTTAACATCATGAACATAAACTCTTGAGTAGGTTCTTTAAATTAAGCTTTCTTTTTGCTAAAGTTCCCAATTTCCTGAACCTGAATGGTTGTCACCTTGTAACAATGATGTCACACTCTACTACAGGGTGTGGACACTCTATTGTCACTCCTAGGTGTAGCTACAAATACACAAAGACCCAACACACCCAGTTATGTCTAGAGAAGTGAGGCCCAGCTGGCTTGAAACCAGAAGACGTCAATGAATCTCTTCAGCTTGTTGCAATTGGTCGATTTCCGCTCAGTTTAACGAGCCCCACGTCGTCCATATTTATATTATTAGATTCAAATGTGAAACTCTTAACCTCAGAATGTACTCTGTGTAATCGCTCAGTTAGTAAGAAATGAAAAAATGAACCAAGCTGTTGCAGCTCGAGTGTCTTTGCAATGCAGAACTTTGTGGTTTTCACTTCATCGTGTTGTTTTAGCTGCGAGGCGCTTCCATGGCGAGGAAACAGCCAAGGATGTGGCTGTTCTGGATGGGATCAGCGTGCGAGTGAGATCTCACCAGGATCTTTTCTGCGTTGAGCGAGAAGACCGACTCGCAGGGCGGGCTGCTTCCCTCCTCGCAGTCCGGGTCCTCGAACTGTAAAACTGAAGATTCTGGAGAGACAAGGGTTGCAAGTGTTTGTCACGGGGATTTGGTTTAAAGGAAGTGAGGAGATTTTTGGTTTTAAAACATGGCTGCTCAGTTTTTTACAGTTGTGTTTGGGGAGTTTATAAAGTTGAGAATAGAAATCGACAAGGCATGTTAGTGATGAGAGACAGACTAATTCAAATAATTCAGAGCAGCAAAGCATTTAAAAACATTAATAAATGTGATTCTTCTTTTGAACACATCACAAGAAGAATATTAAGGCAATATTGTAAACTCCAAATCCATAACTCAAAATATCAAGTATTTTTAAGTAGCAAACACATTTGCCACATTTTCCAACGATTGTTTCACAATAAAAGAACCGTTTTTACAGCAACATGAATAACAGGCGACACGGTGGCTCAGTTGGTAGAGCTTCTCATCGAGAAGGTTGCTGGATCGAATCCCGGGTGGGGAAATTAAAATAAGGTCGATAATTTTAATTTATTATGTGATTAATTGATTCATTGTTATCGCCACAGGCCTATACTTATGAACAAAAATTGGATCAAAATAAGCAAATTATTTAAATGAACTCTTTGGTCCTCCATTATGACACAATTTAGTAACTTTATAATCTAAAATGGATATCTCAAAATTGCTTACCCCCCACCCCCGCCCCCAATTAGAAAAGTGTTTCCAAAACACCAAAGTCCATGCTCAAAAATGCAAGTAAAAATCCAACAATGTTCATTCAGGTCATCTGGAAGGTTTCTTTTTTGTTGAGACGTTTCATCCTTCATCTGAAGGACTTCATCAATCTGAGGAGCCACCAAACAAACTGATTTCCACAAACAACATACTCCATTAGAAAAAAAAAACAGTTTACTGGTGCTAAAATGGCCTTCGGGTCCTCTCCCCCATCAACCAAAATGTTTTCAAAACACTGCAAAAGTAAAGATGTTCTTACGTCTTTCTGTCTGTATTGCAAAAATCTTTTTTTATATTTGTGGAAGTGAATTGTTTCATTAAGCACCGTCTTTTCAGGGGGTGGTGGAAAATATTACCTGAATAACACAGATCTGAGGAAATTGTTGCATTTCTCGTCAACAAAACAATTGTTTTGAATGGACAAAGTGTATTTCTGAGGTATCATTAGTGTATATAAGAGGAAACCTTTAACAGTGCAAATACAGTAAGTGCTTAAAGGGTTCCATTAACAACATCATTGTATAGTTGAGCACAACAAACGAGATTGTATTTGCGAACTAAAACCCAGTAAACTGCCTCTGCTGTGCATTAGATGTAATATAGACCATATCCCCTGTTCATTCATTCATTCAAGTTCATTTGAACAAGGACAGCACAATAAACAATGTTACATGTTAAAAACGAAGCAACCGTTGTCTTGTACAAAGGTTTTCTAGCCACAGGCTAATTTGCAAACCCAGTCCTTGGTTGGACTTTTGTATAAAAACAGCTAAAATAAAATTTAAATTTAATTAAGATTAAACAGTTCCTGCTCCTTTCAGTGTTCAGATTTGGTTTTGTTTCAACCACTTTTTCACCTGGGAATTAAAAACTCTAAGATCAGTTAATGTTTTTATTGCTGATGGTAAACTGTTTCAGATATATGAGGACCTTTAAATGAGAAGGAGCATTGACCAAATGATGTTTTGTATTTTGCAGGTTTTTTCATTCATTCATTCATTCAACCTTTATTTATACAGGCTAGCCTCTCTACAGGCTAGTTTACAGTCTCCATCAACTGCACCTCTTGTTGCAGTTCCTGAGCTGCTGACTTTTAAAACCATTCTCCTCACCAGCTCTGGGACAAGACCATTAATACATTTAAAAGTTAATTTTAAACTAGATTATTATTTTTTTAATTGTCAAAGCTTAATCATTTATATTTATCAAGTATTTTACAGTGGTGCCACTTCACTGGTTTTTGGTCTAGAACTTTCAGTGCTTGTGAGTACAACATAGGTTTTAAAGCCGATTGAGTTGCTTGGCTCCAGACAGTGACACAGTATGAGAAATGAGACATATTAATGGCATGTAGGTACAATTGAGCAGATTTTCCACATAAAGAAGATCTTATAAGACGAAAACAATTTATATTTGTCTTAATTGAGCAGATTTTCCACATAAAGAAGATCTTATAAGACGAAAACAATTTATATTTGTCTTAATGGTTTGAAACACGTTCCTAATGTGAGCGTCAAAGTTAAGGTGGGAATCTAGAATGACACCCAGATATTTAAACTCCTCCACTTTTTGGATTTCCTTTTTGATCAATCACAATTGAAAAGTTACAGACTTCCAGTCCAGTCAGTCTTTATAAAAAATGGCTTTTAATCAGAATGCAGTATAATGTTCTATACTAGTTTAATGTGAGGGGAGAAACGTGTTGTCCATTGTACTGAAGCATATATTACATTGATAGCGAAACACGTTTCGCTTTATCTTGTCCTCTTTCAGCAGAAATTTTTATTTTAAGAAAGCTTTTTGTTGCAAAAGCTGAATTCTGCTATGGAGGAATGAGTTTGTGCAGATCTCTGATTATATATTTTTTAAAATAGTTTCCCCCATGTTAGTCTTAATTTATAAACTCCCTTGTGTTGCTACCCTCTTCCACTGAACTTGAAGGACGTGTTTGCAGTCAGAACAGGTTTTAAAGTCAACTCTTCTGGGTTTGCCACGGTTTGTTGTTGTTAGCTTGTTAGCAGCCAGGCTAACCACCGGGTGCTGCAGTGACAGTAGCCGAGCGGGACGAGGCAAAGACAGTTAAAAAAAAAGAGACTTTTACCGCAGTCCGCAGCGTAATCTTCCCACTCGGACAGCGAGCTGCATCCCTGCTTGTGGAGCTCATTGTTGAACAAAGTGAGAGTGGAGAAGTACTCGGTGGAAACTATTTCCCCGCTCAGGTACAGCAGCGACAGCGCTACTACAGCGACAGCCCGACTGGCAGGGGCCATGTTTGCTACGAGTGACGTCAGAGAGCGGAAGTTGCGCTAGCCAAACCGAACACAGATATAAACCGACTAAATCTCGATTGACGGAACTAGCATAATGCACAAGAAATTTACAAATGGATTCATCAGAACTCACTTAGAGGCTTTATCAGTTCCCATATGCAAATATAGATGGGATTATTTAAGCAAAAAAACATGGAATGGAATTTTTTTGTTACCTCATAAATATATACTCAACAATAAGATCAAAGAATTTTTATTCAAAGTTATACACAGATATTACCCAGTTAAAGATAACATTTGTCGATTCTTCTCTGATGTTAGTAACAACTGCTCTTTTTGTCAGAATGAAGGTGAGAGTATTGAACACTTGTTTGTAGAATGTCCTCATGTTGTATTATTTTGGTCAGATGTACAACGTTTCCTGACAACAAAAGTTAGAAAAAATATTGTTTTGTCTAAATTACAAATTTTGCTCATTTTCAACAATTCAAACTTCTCTTCAGAAGAGATATATTTAGTTAATCTTATTGTAATTTTAGCAAAATATTATGTCCACAAGATGAAATGGAGTGAAAAAAGCCCCTCATGGAATAATTTTAAAGAATCTGACTTAAAAACATACATTGCATCTATTGAAAAGCTTACTTTGAATAATCAGAAGCTTAGAAAAACAAGAACTATTTTCTCAAAATTTTATGTCTCATAATCAGACCCCTGTATGATATTGTTTATTGCATTGTTACTTATATCTTTATTTAATTTTTGCTTTTTGTTTTATTTTACTTTCTTGTAATGGACTCTGTTCTGTATGATGTTTTTGGACTATTGTCAAAATTTGGTTCAATAAAAAAAAAAAAAATCTATGAAACCGAAGACAAACACGCCCCGCCCCCTTCACAAGCAAGCAGTAAAAATAATAATAAACTACAATTCCCAACACGCCCTGTAGCCGTCATTCAGGTTTATCCAAACAAGAGCCATTCTCCAAACGTGACAGTTTCCTATGAAACTTTCAAAGTAAAACACATCAATCGTTATAATAATACCATAGTATACCATAGTTCAAGGAATTGGATTATGGAATGAATTGGAGTCTGATATTAAAGTGGTCCAATCAATGGTTGTATTCAAAAGAATGATTAATTTTAAATGGTTAAAAACATATATTTAAATGAGTTTTAATTTAGAAGTTTGTGTAAGATACAGATGGTAGAAATTAGTAATTAAAAATTAAGTTGTTCACTATTTTGGAAATTACATGAGTTGGTTGTATAAAGTGTTTTTTTAGGTTAAAATTAAGTTGTTTATTATCTTTGTAATCAAAGGAGTTGTTTGTATGAATTGTTTATTGGAGAATAAGGGGCAGAAAAAAATAAGATTTTTCTTCTTCTGCTGCCTTTCATTTTATATATGTCTTTTTTCTCTCTTATTGTATGTACTATTGTTGTGTGTTCTAATCATAAAATGAATAAATGAATCAATCAATTAATCAATAAACGTTCATACTTTATTAGCAATTTTTGACACGTAAGGCAGAGAGTGAGAACCTGGGCCATCTTTTCTTTGATTGCAGGACAGTTCAGCAATTTTGGCTTGATTTTAAAATGTGGATCCAATCCAAAGGGATTCAGCTACTTGCTCTCACTTTAAAAGAAATAAATTTTGGGTTAATTAATTAGATTGGAAATAATGAATATGCTATCAATAATTTCATTATATTAGCCAAACATTATGTTCATAAATGTCATTTTTTCAAAT
>JBBPBX010035515.1:0-32019 GCA_038048925.1 Garcialebias charrua
TGGTGGGACTGACCCTTGATGTGCTTTCATGCAGCTGCTCAGTTGGGTGCCTTTGATGCTGTGGTGAAGCAGATGCTGGAGGATGTTCAGGAGAGGCTGGTCTACAGAACTCACATTTACATTCAGACTGATATCTTAGGTTACAACCCAGCTCCAGGTGATCTGGCTTACCCTGAAAAACTGGAAATGATGGAGGTAAGGATTGTGTGCTGAATGGTAAAAAGACATGTTTTGTACATTGACGATGAATATTACTTAAACTGCAGTAAGCTACAACCATCAGGACGTGTGTCATCGTTTTGTTGTTAAAATAGTTTGGCCTTTTTAGAACCAGCACTACACATCACAGATACGTTTTACTGGGACGTGCATGCACTGCACAGTTTCAGCTCTTTCCTTTACTGGTAAACTTTTTAGTTACCAGTTTTTCTATTTAGTGTCAAATAGTTGTTCTTCAAAACCTTGCTATCCTTTCAAAATCCTCTCAAGCGCTTTTAGAGTTGCACAAACAATAGTTTTCTCAAAACTACTCAAACAGTGAAGGTATATTCTCTTGTAGACTTTACATAATTGACTTTTCGTCTTTTTCTTTTGATTTTGTTTTCTTTTAGAAGAGTTTTCTTTTATGTCAAGCTTTCAAAGACCTGCACACTTCTGTAGCCGAGGGAACAAAAGGGCTTACAACTTCTTACACTTAATCTTTTAAATGTTGGAATGCTTTCAAGTTTTTACTGTAAATTAAAGGCCTTACCTTTGTTCTTGTGAATATCAGCTCATGTTTTAATATGTCTCAGCTTTGTGTTCAACAGCTATTAAATATGTTGCATTAACACTGTTCTTATATTCTGTGTTTTAAGATGTTTTGTGATGTGTAGCTGACTATGCATCTGCATACAGACCTGTTTGAAATCTTTATTTAGTTTTTGTTTATTATCTCTTTAATACCTGTTGATGGATTAACAGAATTGTATCTATTTCTCTTGTTTTGTGAATGTTTATGAAGCTTTCACACTATTGTGATCCATTTTTCTTCCGTTCGTTTTTTGGCGTCTTTCTCGTTCCACAGTTTTTGAACTGTTTAACAAATCATATCTAAATGTTCAGCTCATTCAGGAGAAGGATACTATGACTTTTGGTATAGGTGCAATTTTATCTTTTTGAAATATTTAGCCTTTTCTCCACTTTTTTCCTCATAGGAAATGAATTGAGCTCTTTTTATATCCTTCAAATCTTTAAATCTGTTTACAACCTTTTACTGTTCCTTTCACACGTTTTTCTGGTTCAGCTTCCTTGTGCAATAAAAAAAATCAGCTACTTTCAGCTGTTTTTTCAACTGTTTTGTGCTTCCTTTAGATTATTTCTGCTAACTACAACATTTTTGTGCTTCTATCTTATTTCTTCTAATTTCAGCTTGTTTTGCTCCTTTCAGCTGTTTTAATGCTAATTTTAGCCTTTTGGAAAAAGTCCACATTTTTTACACTCATTTCAACTTTTTTCAGATTAATTTAGCAAAAAATGTGCTCTCTGCTTCCTTCTGGTAATTTAAGCTTCTTCTAGAAACATTTAGCTACCTGTACTTTTCAGCTGTTTTTTCTTTTTCTTCTAATTTCAGCTTTTTTCAGATAATATCCACTTTTTACTGCTCATTTCTGCTTTTTTCAGTCTAACTGGGTAAACATGTTCTTTCTGCTTCCGCTAATTTAAGCTTATTCTATCTTTTCAGCTACTTTGTTTTAGCATTAGCATTTTCAGCTAATTTCAGCCGTTTTCAAATAATTTCAAGTTATTTTTGATAATTTCTGCTACTTTCAGCCTACCGGTAATTAACTTCTTTCTGCAAATTTCAGCTCCTTTCAGCTTTTTTCGGCCATTTTTCAGCTTTACTTTTTAGCTGCTTTTTAGTTGCTTTGTGCTAAATTTAGTTTTTTCAACTACGGTACTGTACTGGTAATTCCACTTTTTTTGTTGTTGCGCATTTCAGGTTCTTCCACTTCCTTCTGGTAGTTTAAGCTTCTTTCTGCCTTTTCAGCTATTCTTTTTTGCCAATATCAGCTTTGCAAATATGTGTTATTTCTGCCTTCTTCTGCTAACTTAGGCTTATTCTTCCATTTCAGCTACGGTACATTTCACTGTTTTTAGCTTATTTCAGCTGTTTGTCAGCAAGTTCTTCAGCTGGAAGCAGTCGCACCTCATTCTCGCAGGAAATGTAATTTCTCTAATTAATATTCTGTCTTGTCATCAATAGAAAATCGCTCAGAGTTTGAAGGAAGAACAGATGAAGCTGAAGTCACAAGAGCCTACGTTTTCAGATGTTCATCTTGAAGATGCTGATAGAAGAAACAGTAACGCTGGTCTGTTTCCTCGTGTCATAAAACGACTTTTTAAAAACATTACTTATTGTTAGAACTTGTCTGTTTTTTTATTTGTACGATGAAACAGGCAGCATCGAAGCGTCTCGTCTCCACTCATCTGTGTCTCCCGCTGATCTGCACGGCATGTGGTACCCAACCGTCAGGCGAACACTGGTCTGTCTCTCCAAGCTCTACAGATGTATAGATGTAAGACTTTCATCTTTTACGAGGTGCTCATGTACCCTTCTGCAGTGTTTAATTACAGCACTTTTGCATGTATTATTATTTTCTTACCCCAAGTTTTTGTCTTTTTTTAGAAAGCGGTATTCCAGGGTTTATCTCAAGAAGCCTTATCTGCCTGCATTCAATCGCTGCTTAAAGCCTCTGATATCATCCTTAAAAACAAGGTTTTCACACACTGTTGAGCTTGAACAGATTGTTGCTTTGTATTTCAAGTTTTCAGCCTGATAAAAAGCTGCTTTTATGGTGGTGTTAGGTTTAAGCACCCCTAGTCAAAGTTTCAACATAAGTCTTAATAGAGCATAAAGACTCATGCGGTTTTGTTTGTATAATATTAAAACATAGGAAATGGAAATAGCTCCATATACAATTTGTGCTTTCACATTGACTTGTGCTAAACCATTAAGCCATTAAGATTCAGTTATTAAAAAACTCTCTACAAATGTGCAGCCATGGGCCCCTCTTGGCATCTTTTTAACTGTGAGCCCATCTTTTGACCTGTGCGGTGCCCATATTTAAAATTTGAACTGGAAAAGATGTAATAAAAAAGTAATCCTTCTTAAAATATTTAAAGTGTTAGCTCTGTCTGGATGCTTTCGAGAGATCAAATCATCTTTTGCTCCTCAGATATTTTAATTAGAACTGCTTAGACATTTGCAAACCAATAGAGATGTTAATTTAAGTCGGTTCTTTTAAAAAAAGGAAATAAGATCTTTAACGAGTCCTTTCTTGCATTAGTATTTAGTTTTAGTGTTGCCCATTTGATGTAACAGAACCATATTTTTCCCTACATAAAGTTCAGCAAATCTATCTTTTATTCATGTTCTTTGTCTCACTTGGATATTTCCTGTAAATATCCGCTGCTAAGTAGCATTTCAGCCGTACACCTCCCCTGAGATTAAAATGGCAGCATTAATCTCAGGATCTGTTCTCACCCTACATTCAAAATGTAGTTTTCCAGTCTTTTAGTTTCTAGCTGAGTAATACATGATTTCAACTCCCTTATTTGTCACAGTGATAGTCCCTTTCGGGCCATGGTTAATCAGCAGTTATTAATTAAACACATTTCCTTATCGCCGAGCCTGTGCTTTTTTATGCTCTCTGTAGTTTGGATAGTCAGCAGATGCCCTTTTTTGTGTTGGCAGCCTGCAGTGTGGATGTAACAGCATGCTTTCACTCGTCCACAGACACAAATAGACGGGCAACTTTTCCTGATCAAGCACCTGCTGATAATGCGTGAACAGATTGCCCCATTTCACACTGATTTTGCCATCAAGGAAATCTCTCTGGACCTGAAAAAAACACGAGGTAAGATAATTAAAGGCGGAGGAAGAACATTGGTGTTCAGCTCCATAAAGCCAATCATTACATTTTCATGCTCATTAAGCAACTTGTGCCTATCACATGCACCGGTGGCAACAATTAATGTGGAGATTGTAATCCAACAGCATAATGTACATTAACCAATGCCTCTCGGGGCAAAGTGGCTCCTCCCTGTCACCCCTATCTTTGTTAATGACATGTTTAAATTTGTGGCACTAGATGGCACTGTTATTCTACTCCAGCCCAAGATTTAATCTGTCTGCTTTGTGTTCAAGATGCTGCCTTCAAAATCCTGAACCCTAAGGCTGTTCCCAAATTCTTCCGATTCAATAGTCACAATGCCATACTTGAATTCCTGTTGGAGGTATATTTCTTCCCCCTCTTTCACCTTTTATATTAAACATATCATTCACTTCATGTACTTTGATAGCACCCTGCCTAAGGGAACCACCACTTGATATGTGCTAAAACCTTTTCCCTCTATGACCCCCCAGGGAACACCAGAGATAAAGGAGCACTACATTGACTCAAAGAAAGATGTGGACCGACACCTGAAGTTCAGCTGTGAGCAGTTTATCCAGCAGCAGACTCAGATCTTTGTGGGGAACCTTGAGGAGTTTCTCACCAAGGTAACTGGAGCAAAGGCAGACTTAGCCTCAGGCGTAAGCTGCTCCTCCTGACCTTCATATCTTTATTTTATTATTTTTCAGCATTTGAAAACATTTGTTTGAAAGTCATTTGCCTATTAATTTATTGCTGAAGGTCTTGGTGTTTAACTGTTTAGAGAAAAAATAGCTCATTTTTTATCATAGTTATTTCATTATAGTCATCATGGCTGTTTTATACATACATTTTGTTGTTTAAATCTTATTTTCTTGTATTTTTTCCTTTTAATAACCGCTTCTCCTGTTACATGTATGATCCTGCATCATTTCACATTCGACACAGAAATGCATTACATGACCGACCGCACAGCTTTTAGCTCCGTTGTAACGTTTTGTTTTGGCCGCACTCAGGTTGCAGCTCTTAAAACCACGGTAGTGCAAGGTGGTCCCACATACAGCCTGCCTCAGCAACCTTGGGCACAGCCAGGTAAGATTTGTTTTACGAAACGCCACGGGCATCATACAGCAATCCATCAAAACCTGTGTAGGAAATGCTAGAGGGCACGTCAATGTTTTTCTTTGTCTTGTTCTTTTTCCAGTCTGTACTGTAAATTTTTTTTCTTTCTTCCCCATCTCTCTTTCAGCCAAGATCAACGATATAGTGATGGCCACCTACAGGGTGATAAAGAGCAAGCTGCCCAGCACTTTACAGAGCATGTCCTTGTACTTGGCCAATAGAGACACAGAGTTCATCCTTTTCAAGCCTGTCCGGGTGGGTGGCAAGAAAGCTTCAGTATAGCATGAACTAAATGACTCAGTTTCTTTTAATTCTTTTAAAATAATCCTTTCAGTCATCACACTACTGTACTTGGAGAAATATATGAATGTACTTCTAGATCTAATCAGTTTTTGTTGCATTTTATCACCCACGGCCGAAGGAAGTAATGATTTTGCCTGTGCGTGTGGGCACATCCGTGTGTTATTTCTCATGAACCTCTGAATAGGTTTTATTAAAACTTTAAGAATGTGGGTTCACATTTACAACTGATTAACTCATCCTAATCAAGATGGCCGTCACAGCCAACCGACCTAGAAAACACCAAAATGGTTATGACTTAGTAAGTTTTACAAATACAGGTGATCCCCGACTTACGAACGAGTTCCGTTCCTACGCCCCTTCGTAACACGAAAATCGCCGTAAGTCAGAAAACACACGAGCCGCCACTTACCCGTAAACACCGGTGTATAATACGCACTTTTATTGCTCATTTGAATGTCCTGCGTATTATACACCGAAGCGTATTATCTACAGATTTTTTCCCATATTTTTAGACCCATTTTTGGCTCTGATTCGCTGTTTTTCATTTTGGCCTAAAAATGGTGCAGTACCAGTTTCGGCCGCTATGGGCGCTAATGCACCCTGTAGTCTGTTTACCTGCAGACTGTACCTGGAGGCGTATCCTGGCGCCATCTAGTGGCCATAAAAAAGACTGTCACGGCAGCGCGTATTATACACCGAAGCGTATTATCTACCGATTTTTCTGATTTACTTCCAAATATTGGCCAAAGCGTATTATACACCGGAGCGTATTATACACCGGTGTTTACGGTATACACGTACATGTACGGTACAAAACGGTTACCAAGCACTTTGCCTATCCTAACACAGTACCTTACATAATTACCGGTATCCAAAAACATACAGTACATTTGGAGACAAAATAAAAGATAATTTCTTACTTTGAGCTGGTCAAGCCTTTCTCCGTCTTTTTGCATGTTAGCTCGTTGCACGTCCGAGCTCTGCAGCTTTGTGCTGCTTCAGGCGGTCCAAACTGTTTACAGGAAGGACTGTTAGCATGTTGACTCCATACATAATGAAGGGAAAAAGAGTGAATAACTTACTGGGAGCCGTTTCTCCTCAGTGTCCATCCAAAAGGCTGCACGCGTTAGCATTTTAGCCCCTCCAATAGCTGCACGCGTTAGCATTTTAGCCCCTCCAATAGCTGCGTGCGTTAGCATGTTAGCCCCTCCAAATGGCTGCCGCAGCTGTTTCTCCGCGTTTTAGCATGTTAGCTCGGTGTCCATCCAACATCTGAGGCTGCCAAGCGGACATCGAGGCGAGCTCCGCCGCCCGTCGGCTCCGTGTCCCCGGTGGGGCGTTAGCATCCACCCGTCCATCCTACAGCAAGGCTTGTTAGCATGTTATCTCGTTGCTCCTCCGGACCAGCTCGCTGTCTGCTGCTTCACGCAGTCCGCAGCGTCGTTTTCCTTCGTCCATCCGCAAAACCGCCGTTCAGCTCCCAGCTAATGTATCCGAGCGCAGCAACCTCTTATCGGACACGGTCCGTCCGAAGCCGGCTGTCTGGGCCGGAGCTAACTGGCTAAACTGGCGGGCACTGCCGAAAACTGACTGCCGAAAACTGGCGGAAACTGCCAGAAACTTCGTAAATCGGCTTAAAAATAATAATAATAATAATAATAATACTTTATTTATAAAGCCATTTTAAACAACCACAGCTGCAACAAAGTGCTGTACTACACATGAAATCAAGAACATTTAAACACATTAAAAAACAAATTTTTCCCCCATATTTTTATTAATATGATGCGTTCGTAAAGTCGGATTGCCGTAAGTCGAGACCGCCGTAAGTCGAGGACTACCTGTATTTAGCCAGAATGTGGTTGTGTCTGAAAATTATTCACAAAACAATTTCTAAGTGCTAATAAATCGTGAAATATCACAATACTGCATGGGATTACCATACGTGCTGCCGTACACGTCAAGTCGCATCAGTCCAAATATGTCTAATAAAGTAAGAAAAAAAACATAAATACGTCACTTCACCATATAAGTCGTGTTTGTTATGCGTGAAACGTGGGCTGGTGTTGTGCCAACAATCGATTGGCTGCCAAATGGTGGCTGCAGGAGCGTGCACGGGAGGACTTTAACAAGATTAACACTTAAAAACAATTATTTGTTTGCTCAACATTATAATAAAGATGTGTCTCGGTTTAACTTTTCCTTAAAAAATGCATTTTGATGGTCAAATCAGCTGCATTTCGCCGCCAGAGCGTGACAAAGGTGGCCGGTATGGCAATCCAAGTGTCTCATAAATAGCCACTTTTACCTATTAATGAGACATTTGGCTTGCCATATCACTCGACTGCCCTCTAGTGGTTGAAAATGGTAGTGTTAATAATTTTCCATGTCAGAATGAATGAAATCGTCAGATCTCAGCCAAAAAAATGGGTTATATACTTATATATACAGGTGGTCCCCGGGTTACGACACAGTTCCGTTCCTATGCCCGTTCGTAAGATGGAAATTGTTGTAAGTTGGAAAATACGTCCAAACGGCACCTCATACATACAGTACTTTATTTTACCAAGCACTTAGCCCATCCTAACACATTACCCTACGTAATTATCAAAAACCACTAACATTTAAGAGACATAATGAATAAAAAAAAAGAGTTGATAACCTACTGGTATGCTGGTGACCGTCTGTTAGCATGTTAGCTCGTTGCACCTCCGAGTTCTGCAGCTTCCAGCTACTTCACTCGGTCCACAGCGTTCATAGCTCCTAACCTCTGCCGTCTGCCATGAGGTCTGTAGTAATTTTCCACTGAAGCTACTCCCCTCAGTTTCCACCGAGTTCTCTCCCCCCCCTCCCTCCTGTAAATTTAAAGGCATATGAACCATTTAAAGGGGCATAAACCACGTAAGTCGAACAATGCTTTTCAATGGGAGGGCGTTCGTAAAGACGAAACGTCGTAAGTCGAGGCCGTCGTAACCCGAGGACTACCTGTATATTACTTGAATTTCCCACCTGTGGGACAATAAAGGCTGTTTCTGTTCTATTCTATCCTAAATATGGGGGAGGGGGGGTATATACATCGCTTCACTGTATAAGTCCCAGGGCATGCTAATGTATGCAAAAAGTTGTGACTTATACAGCCAAAAGTTCGGTATGCATAATGTATATATATTTTTAGATCTTAGTCCTAAACTAGGGATGCACCAATCCACTTTTTTCACTTCCGATACTGATATCTGGGGGGGTTTAATATCGAGCGATACCGATCCGATATTGAACTTATACAGAAAATGCTGAATTAACTTAAAACATTTTTTTTAAACACGGACATAAATGTATAGAATTACAAATTTATTGAAAACTGCAAAAGTAACACACTTAAACACACCAATAATTTCACAAGCTTGGCCAAACATAAAAACAACACAACTTTAATATTATTCAGTCAGTGCAATTATGAGTATAATATCCTTGACCTGCCATTGTATATCTGTTCCTACCAAACCCAGACGGTCAAATCAGATGGCCACTTGTCCTGAGCTGGTTCTGCTAAAGGTTTCTTCCTCCATGAGGGAGTTTTTCCTTTCCACTGTCACCTTCATGCATGTTCAAGATAAGAGTCTGCAATGGAATTAAATTTAAAGCAGTCTGCTCCTCACATAAATAATGTTAAATTATTGTTTTTAAATACGAATGTTTCAGTTCAGTGCCCTGAGATGACTTCTGTTGTGATTTGGCACTATATAAACAAACAATTGAATTGAATTGAACATCCAATGTAAAATGAATAATACCGGTAATAAAGATACTGAAACTGACAAAAACAATAGGTTGACAACTTTGGTCAAACCTGAAAAAAAAAATAAACTTCAACAAACCTTTCAAATGGTTCAGGAATTCTAAATATAATGTAAAGTAAATAATGAAGGTGCTGAAATAAGAGGAAAAAACAATAGCTTTTCTAGCTTGGTTGGCAGATATTGAAAATAAACAGCAATAAGCTCCTGTCCTTATGGATCGGTCACATTGTCACCAATAACCAATCAAGACATTTTTCGATATCAGTACAGATACCAATATTAATATCACATCTCTATCCGAAACTCTGGCATGAAACGTTGTTTATTCTTTCAAGGAAGGCTCTGCCTTTTAACATTACAGTCTTTTTAAGTGACTTAATATTATTTATAAGTATCAAAGTAAATCTGAACTTTTATTTCTTTATTCTCTTTTTTTAATTATATAGTTTGCTGTCATATAAATAAGCCTCCTAAATCATTTTCAGAAATCAGACTTGATAGTAAGGAACTCAATTATGACTTTTGGTGATTCAGTTGACAATTCTGTCTAAAATCTGCGTGGAGACTGTGCCTTGCAGTCCAAAAAATTGCCCGTGTGATTTGAACTCTAATAGAGAAATACATGTATTTGTGCTTCCTGTGTACTATTCATCAAGGTGCCAGGTGAGGCTGAATGAGGCAGAGACAAAATTCAGTGGTTGACATGGAAACAGGATAGTAGAGGGACAGAGGCCAGATGGAAATGTGGTTTAATTTTCCTCCAGCACTCTGTAATAAGATGGCTTTTTTTTCTTTCTTTCTGCAGAATAACATCCAGCAGGTATTTCAAAGACTCCACGCCTTGCTTCAGGAAGAGTACAGTGGAGAAGACCTTCAAATCATCGCATGTCCATCTATGGAGCAGGTGCAGCACTGTGGGATTAGCACAGCCTTCAGGGGCTTGGGGGTAGTTTAAATAATACTGGGACAGCATCCAAAAACTGCTGCCAGCAAACTTCAGGAAAATTAACATTAAATAACGTGTATCAGCACAGGCACAGCAAGAGCGCTCATCATTTGTCATGCCTCTCTTTCAGATTAACCTGCTGCTGTCTGTGAATAAGTAATATTTGCTGAATGGATGCAAGGGAGGACGCGCTCCGTAGAAACGGGAAGCCGCAGCTTCAGCCATGACCTGGAGCAGCGAAGCAGCGAGAAGACCAGATAAATCTGCACCACTGCTGCCTGCAGGACCAGGAGTGCTGGATGGACTAAAATCAAATCTCGCACAAGTCCAAAGATTTTTATTTCGATAGAGGTTTGGGTACGCATGACCGCCAGGGACAGTGAGGAGTAACTTTTTGGGTACTGAGTTGATTTTTTTGGGGAAAAATTAAAGATGGTGTTGGGTGTCTTGGCTAAAAATAAAAACCCAGAAGGATTTTCACTTTTACATAAAATAAAAAAAAAGTGAAACATCTCTGCTAAGGATGCGTTAGCACCACGGATCGACCTGTTAACCAACTGCTCGTCAGGCTGGAAGTTGATACCCAGGAAGGAAAACCTGTTATATGCCGAAATTCTCTTCTTGGGTTTGGAAGGATGGCATAAAGTAATTGCTGCAAAATGCTTTATTCTCTTATTTTTTTTTGAACATGTCAGAGTCTGTGACATGTTCAGTGTAACTCATTGATGACAGGTGACTCAGGTTTTCTCATCTAATCAAATCAACACGACTGTTTTCTTTCAAACTTTTCATTCACAACCTCTTTGTAGTGTTTTATTCTGCTGCACATTTGTTACAATGAAATGTTTTATACCTTTTTTCCATTTATAACAAGATTGATTGAAACTAGTATGCATTTACTCAAACATAATGATATTGATAGACTAAGGGAGTTCTGCTCTGTACATAATGAATGTCAAGTCCTCGTAGAGTAAAGTACTCGGACGTCATCGGTGTAATATGTGCTTCAGTATGTCCCATGTAAAATATTGTGCAGAGGTCTTCTATTTATGGACATTCCAATTAAAAAGAGGTTAATGATGTTACTTGGCTTTATTTCTAAAAAGCACTTAGTTGTTAAATTCAGATTCAAGAGATGCCGCTGTCCTAAATGAGAAAATCCTGCTGAAGGACGTCATCAGCTTTGGGGGGTCTTCTTGGCAGAGCGTTGCTGTTTCACTGGCAGCTGCCGTCTTTCCATCCGCGAGATGAGGCTCTGCTGGAGCTTGACCTTCTGTGGACCGGCGGCCTTTTGATAGGTGACGAGGGACTGGATGTTCTGAAGCGGTACATTGATCTCTCCGCTCTTCTGGCTCCGATACCTCTGAAGCAAGTCGGGCGCTGGCATCATTAGAGCTTTACTTTTATTCAGCTGCAGGAGCAAAGAAACGCTAAATAAAGATTTCATCCGAAGCCATGGTTGGATTCTGTGGCTGTAAATAAAACTGCAGGTCACAGTAAGTTAGTTTAGCTGTTCGCAGCCTGCATTTGTGGTGAAAGTGATGCAAATGACCTGCGATTTGATTGGGACGTTGACGTTGGGGCTTAAGTCAAGCTGAGTGGCTGGCGGGGTGCAGCGTGAACATGCTGCTCATTGTCCAGCCAGATCTAGTGTTTCTGCCTCACTGCAGCAGAGTCCTCCCCGTGAAGTGAGATACCCTAATCAGGAGTAGTGAACAATAAGCCCTGATTTTTTTTCACTCATTTTTATTTTGCACTAATAAATTATTGCAAATATTAATATAAAACAACCAAATGCCACCAGTTTTATGTCTGTGAGAAAATGCCTGATTTTATTTTTTATTTTTTTTGTAGGCTACTCTATTAATCCCCCGGTGAGGAAATTAATTCTCTGCATTTTTCTCATTGCACATGTCAGTGAGCTGTAGCACTTTAAGATTTTTATTAATGAAAAGTGCAGTATAAATTAAATTCATTATTATTATCTAAGGCACCTGGGGGGTTGAGAGCCTTGCTCATGGGCCCAGAGTGGGGCAACTGAGGGTGGAGGCAGGTGTGGGTGTTTTACCTTTTTCCACCCACGTTTTGATGTTGAGCCGGGTTGACTTGCGACCCTCTGATCACAGGCCCGCCCTCTTTAAAGTGAAACTAAACCCAAATTTAACTTTTTTTAGCTGATAAACTCCCTAGAATGTGTTTAAAATGTTTCATAGCACTATTTCTGCGTTAATTTTCATGTATTTGTGCGTATTTGTGTAAATCGGCAATATTTGGTCTAAAAACGTGTTTACCGTAGTCCTATGGGTTGAACTGGTGAATTGCACGTTAATTTTACTATTAGTTCAAATGCTCAGTTGTGACATGGCTGCTCAGTTGTGACGTCACATCGTCTCCTGCCTGAGTATAAAAGAGGTTCAGCCATAGCCACTCCCCTTGCAGAGATCGTCTCTGTCTTCCTCCTTTCTGTCTGCGCGCACACACACACACTCGCGTTGCGACAGTCTGTAACATACAAGCACCACTGATAGATATACTTTTCAGATTAGCAACTTATTTATTTTAAGAATACTTTTCACTTCATCAAAATCTAATCAAAACATTCAGAAACAATGACAGTCTCTCGTCCTGGCCGCACCTCCTCGCTCACCCACCACCTGCCTCCCCCTCCTTTCGGCGGTGTCTGTTGACACTCCCATTTTTCTGCATTTTTCAAATCCTGGCCTGGGGCGGGGCTATCTCTGGACGTGGGGTAAGTTACACTTTAACCTCTGCACCACCACTCCCCACATATGTAATGAATGTAGGGTTCTCCACTTGTCTTTGTCTTCCAGAACCCCCAAACAGAACCAGTCAGCTGTCTGAGCAGTAGCTACAAGGATAGAAGCCTTCCTGATGGATAGCTTTCAAACATGATGGGAGATTCACATCTAGTAAACTGTCCCAAGTATTCATCTTGAAGCACAGACCTTTTCAAGTGTGGTTCTGGAAAGAATATGGACAGTAAATATCTTATATGTTGCAGATGGCTCTTGACAGCACAGGACCAGGGGATTTCTAGGGGTGGCTATTGTCTGGGCCTCAACTTGGTGGTACTTACAACAGGTAAGATGTTTGTTACTCAAACACTTTCTACATAACTTCATCTCAAATTTAAGGAGCTGAATACTCCCTTTAACACACTTGGCTGCTTCCATCAAATCATGTTTTGCCATAGAGGCATCATCCCCTGGTGATGTAAATGTTTTTCACATTAAAAAAACTGGTTTAACTGGGTGAATATTACAACTCTTTAAAACACTGTTTGACCCTGCCTTCATTCTAACACTTTATATTGAAAGAGAACGTGCTTCCACAGTCTATTTCTGGTTCAGGTAGCAAAGCATCATCCATGTGGAGTGTTATGTGCTTGCTTGCTTGCTCTTGGTCCTGTGATGGAGATACATGCGTTAGAGCGGACAGTAGATGAACCAAAGTGATGCAAGGACGATCCTAATCTTCTGAAAATGATGTAGAGTGTGCAACCTGCTTCAGGGCTCTGGCCATTTGAATCCTCTTCCAATCCTTTCAGCCCGTGGCGTTTAATGGAAGATTGGAACCCTGAAATTGAGTAGCAGAGAAATTTAATTTAAAACACTTTAATCATGAAAGTCTGTAATGGACGAGCTACGCTGACCTTTGATCCATCTTCATCGCTCAGTCACAGTTTTATCGCTGGTGTTCTCAGTTAAAGTTTCTGTCGTGCTGTGTAACTTTTTAATGCGGACAATCTGGGGGAAAAAAGATTAGTGGAAATAAAAATCCAGTTTATATATTCTGAGTTTTGATTTTTGCATTTTTTCAATCACAATCTTTCTGATCTTAAAGCATAAAGTTGCCCATTTGCAAGTTTAAACAAGAATTTTCTGATCCAAGTTCTGACTTAAAGTGGTAGTTCAGATCTTTTGAAGTGGGGTTCAGTGGAAACATGAACAAATTATATCTTACCTGTTGCAGATAACTCTTTGAGCGACCTCAGTTGAAGAAACGCTTTTTAATTCAGAATGAGCTATCAGCTAGATCGAGTCATCAGTTTTGAAATAGATTATTCTGGCAGAAATATTTTTTCTCATCTGTTCAAATAATAATAAATAAAAAAACACTTCAAAGCGAGGTCGTTAAAGAGCTACTACAGGTAAACTATTAATTCTTTATACCTTTCCACTGAACGCTACCCCAAATAGTTAAATAGTTGCTTTTAACATCCATTCTACAAACTTATTTCCAGCAGGTTTGACAATAATAAAGTGAAGTTCTGATTCATTTCAGTTTTATTGGTTATTCTGAAATATCTAAAAAGTAAACAAGTTTCTAACTTGTTATAAAAGAAAGAGTGAAGAGAAGGCATGTTCTGAACTCTGAGGCTGTTTTTGCCTCAGTTGTGCTTTGACCCAAATTCTAAAATGGTACATTCCCAAAGGTTATGTAGATTTTTTTTTCTTATGCACAATCAAGTTTATTAAAGCTTAACCTGAGACTAAAGGAAATGGTAGTACTTTTTGTCTAAGCTCAAATTAGACAATTAAATACAGTATACAACTTTCTTAAGTTTCTGCAATACAAGAAGAGTCCATAGAGCTCAGAGTCAATATAATGTTTCCTCTGCAGCCGGCACCGTGGATATCTATATGGATTTTACAACAGTTTGTTCAATAATTTAGATAAGTTATCATGAAGCTTAAATTTAAACCTCACACTGACAATATAAGAGAATGCAGGAATTATTTATGAATCATTTCAACTTGAACCAATTGGCTGCAGTGAAAGTTTCAGGGGATGGCAACAATAGTAAAAGGATTGAAACAGCAGTACTTCTATTTCAGATGCACAAGACTCTTCGCAGCACCTCACAATAATACAGATTCAGAGGTCCAACAAAGTTCAGTCAGGTCCTCTGGACAGATTCAAAAATATAAAATTTAAAAAACTTGAAACGTTTCGTCTTTAATCCAAAAGACTTTGTCCGTCTGAGGAGCTTCATGAAACTCAGTCTTATAAATAGTCATGCGCGTATAGCCAGAGGGGGTTCGGGGGGTTCGAACAAACCGCCCACATAAAGTCCCACCTACAACACCCGCACAACACAAGTTCTGTGTTAAGAGAGGTGGAAAGAGAAGGTATGGAGACGCCGCTAATGTCGAACCGGTTAACACCATAGACTTAATATGCCTGTGGTTAACACAAACTCCTTTTTTTTAATCCAATAAAAGACAAACGTAAAATAAGTTCAACCAAGTGAGGATCGAACCCGAGTCGAGAGAAAGTTTGGAGTGGCAACCCGACGCACTTCCAGTAAACCACCGAGGCGTGTTGGTCTTTCCAGGTCCACTTTTTCTTCAAACGAACCGTCCCTCATAAAATCCTGGCTGCATGATCGTCCCGTATTATAGTGGATCAACTAGTTTGTTGTTGACATCCAAAGCTAGCTGTTCACATGCTAAAGGAAGACCATCAGCCTAACAACTGATGGTTAGTGCTCTGACGGCTGCTTGCTATTCACTTTATTCTGACTATTCTGGCAAACTTTGTTAGATTTTTCTACCTGGATTATCGAGCATGCATCAGGAGATTCAGAGGTAAAGGTAGTCTTTGAGTTACGGTGCCCTCGACTTACGGCAATTCGGAGGTACGAACGCATCATATTAATAAAAATATGAGAAAAAAAAATTTTTTTTGTTTTTGTTTAAATGTTCTTGATTTCATGTGTACAGCACTTTGTTGCAGCTGTGGTTGTTTTAAATGGCTTTATAAATAAAGTACTATTATTATTAAAATTATAATTTTTAAGCCTATTTGCGCAGTTTCTGGAAGTTCCGGAAGTTTCCGCCATGTCCGCCATTTTGCGGTTAGTTCCAGCCTCGGCAGCTGGCTTTGGTGGACCGTGTGTCCGATCAGAGGTTGCCTCATACGGATATATGAGCTGGAAACGCTCGGTGAACTCTGTGGACGTCTCAGGCCCGGAGCAGCAGCTGCCGATCGCTCCCACCATGCCGCCGACACCACCAGCTCACCGCGGGGTCCGGTGACCATCCCGCTACTGTCCCTGCCATCAGCCGGTGTTCTGTGCGGGCGGCGGAGAGGCCATCTGCGGCCGGGAGCTCGCCTCGATGTCCGCTTGGCAGCCTAAGATGTCGATGGACACCGAGCTAACAGAGAAGCTTACATGCTAAAACGCGGAGAAACAGCACCGACAGCCTTTTGGGTGGGCTAACGCTAATGGGCGCAGCTAATGGCGGGACTATCGCTGACGTGTACAGCTTGTTTTGGATGGACGACACCGCGGAGAAACGGCTTTCAGTAAGTTATTAACTCTTTTTCTGGCTCCAAATATATGGAGTTAACAAGCTAACAGTCCTTCCTGTAAACAGTCTGGACCGCGTGGAGCAGAACGAAGCTGGGGAGCTCGGACGTGCAAGAGCTAACATGCTAAAAGACGGAGGCTTGACCAGCTCAAAGTAAGAAATTATATTTTTATTAAGGTTAAAAATGTAATGTCTGTGTTTTTTGATGCACTGGGGAGACTGCCCCATAATACTGTGTTAGGATAGGTGAAGTGCTTGGTAACTACATTACCGTACATGTACGTGTATAAGTGGCAGCTCGGGTGATCCCCAACTTACGGCAAAATCAGGTTACGAACGATGCATAGGAACGGAACTCGTTCGTAACTCGGGGACCAGCTGTATTTGTGTGTACCATATTTTTCTGACTATATAGCACACTTAAAATCTTTAAAAAAAATCAAAAATTGCAGTGAGCCTTATAATCCAGTGCACCTTTTGTACTAATTCTCGTTGTACTTACTGACCTCAAATGGATTTTTTGTGGTACACAGCGCTCAAAAATTTGTCAAAATGAACTTGTTTAGCTTAATGTGCCTTATAATCTGGTGCGCCTTATAGTCTGAAAAATACGGCAAATTTCAAGCTTAAGAGAAGAAACAAGTGTTATGATATTTTTTAATACTGCTTTTTGTTTTGGCTTTTGATTATTTTGCCATTTCAGCTAAATTGCTCTTTATTTTACATGAATATAGCTCCGTATTGACTGTGGCTCACTCTCACCTCTTTTGGGTTTGCACTCTGAGCGCTGGTCACTGGGGGTTTAGTCAGCTGCTGGCTCTTTCCTGAGCAAACTCAATGTACAGCGATTCATCAGGTCCACCTGAAGCTGCAGTCTAAAATCATCTCATTACAAATATATCTCTTCTCGTATAATAATAAGGTTGTAAAGGTTAAAGAAAATAACCAACATAAAAAAAAAAGATCAGCTCTGACAGGCAAGTTTGGTAATAAAACAAATTGAAACTAATTGCATGTCCCATAAATGAAATCATATTCATACCAGAGGACAAAAATGAGCAGTTTATAAGTGACATCTTCCTCCATACCTTGTCAAGATGATTTAAAGCTCTCCAGTTTCTTCTTCGCAGGCTGTGGGAGCTCGGGGAGTTTCCTTGCTGAGAAAATTCAACAGTACATTATCTGGGGATGTCTCCAATTCAGGCTTCATGTTTTTAAGAACACTCTGAAGTGGAAAAAATAACATTAAACAAAGACTCTTCATAATTTATTAAATTCTTTGAGGTCTTTAACTTGTGCTTCATGAATAAATCAGACCCGTGAAACTCCACGTCTCTGGATACCGTGTCACATCATCTTTCACAAGATAAAACTCACAATGTGACAAGGCTACGAAAAATCAGATCCAGTGTTTCTTTGCAGAAACGGAGAGATAACTCCTAAAGGCAGACAAAAACTCTTTTTTTTTTTAAATAGTGCATTTCAAATGTTTAATGCGAGCAAAGTTCGGGAATCTTCTGGTGCTCAGGATGTAAATCTGAAGCATTTCATTGCTGTGGTTCAGTGTTTTACCAACAAGAATACCTCGTTGTCAGCTGCTTGTTGCCAACTGTCTTCATGGTGCAGATCCTCAATCGACTTATTCGTTCACTTCATTGTCAACCACAAAGTCTACTTTATTATTTTATTATTATTTATTATTTATTTTTATGTGTGTCTGTTTGGTGGCTCACAGTCTAGACAGAAAAAAAAGAGAGCTTTAGCCTTCAAGGTGAGTGATTCACGAGTGAAACATACAAAGAAACGTTACCTTGACTGCACTCGTCCTTTTGTTTGTAGCCTGATTGTCAGGAGTTCACTTACACTGGAATCAGCTCTTCATTCATTCAACCTTTATTTATATAGGCTAGCCTCGTTGAGTCACGGGGACTCATTTACAAGAGGGACCTGTCTCACTCACACCAAACAACCATCCACTCTCACACTCACACCTAGGGTCAATTTAGAGTCACCAATCAGCCTAACAAAAAAAGAGTAACTTCATCATCAGATTAATAAATTAAAACCAGTCCAAACAACTCAAGAAGTGCAGTAGTGACAGGAAAAAGTCTAACTGTGTCTCATTTCTGTTTTGACCTCTGATTACAAATCCAAGATTTGAAGAGGGAAGAGGTGGCGCACCTTGTGAACTGGTGTGGGGGAAATAACCTGGTTCTGAATGTCAACAAAACAAAACAGCTCATTATAGACTTCAGGAAAACAAAATTGCATCACATGTCGCTGCTCATAAACAACACGGAGGTGGAGGGGGTAGACAGCACATGCACATAACCAATTTGTCAAGAAACACTGAGCCCATAGTCATAGGCGTAGATCCTGGGGGGGTCGGGGGGGTCCGGACCCCCCCAATCTTAGGGAAATATAGATCTGTCCCCCCCAATAATTCAATAAAGGAGACCATGTCTCCTTTATTGAATTATTATACATACATATATATACGCCACGGCCGCCCATGTGATGTCATGGGCGGCCGTGGCGTAGTGGTAAGGGCAGTCGTCTCCCGATCGGAAAGTTGGCGGTTCGACTCCTGGGACCCGCACCATGTGTCGTTGTGTCCTTGGGCAAGACACTTAACCCTGAGTTGCTCCCGGTAGGACTGGAAAGCACCTTGCATGGTAGTCTGCCGCCACCGGTTTATGAATGTGTGTAACATTCAATATATGTGTAGCACTTTGAGATTTTCAGTAATGAAAAGTGCGTTATAAATTGAATTAATTATTATTATTATTATGTCTTTAAACAATATAAATATAAAAAGGCAAAAAAAAGAGAGAAATCCGCCATTATTCTAAGAAAAAAAAGGAAATTTTGCTCCCCCCCCCCTTCTCTGTTGGCAAATGGTTTAGTCCAATGTTTACAAGGAACAACAAAAGCACCGGAGTCACAGGCTCGGCGCGGAGCCGCTGGGTGGGAGTGAGCTGCAGCACAAACTATTAACTTCCAGTAAGTAGCTACTTAAAACATTGGTGACAGTGACTGGGAGGAAAAGGTCTTTTACAGTGTTGAAAGACAAGTGTGTCTGTGTCTCATTAGTGGCTGTAGCAACAGCAAAACGCAACGAGGAGCGACACTTCATCAGCTAACACGCTAGCTTCAATGCTAACTAGCTCCCTGGTGGCTGCAACAGACAGAAGAATGTCAGAGCAGCTTTGAGCAGGATGGATTCACATTCATCATATTTTCAGGTGTGGAGCTCTTGAAAGAAGTAATGATAAAACATGTGAAAGATAATTAATTTAAAAAGAGTAGAGAAGATGTGATGAAGTTAAAATGATAGTAGTATTAAGACTACTAAATGCATGCCATTTAAATCAATATCATTGCTGATTATTCTGCATAGTATATGCATGCAGTTTGGATAAGCTTCCCTCTGTACATTTTGCATTACATTTCACTGTAACTTTGCCGACCCCCCCAAAATTGCTCTTCAAAAATTTCCCTGTTTATGGTCCCCCCCCAATAATGAGATGAAATCTACGCCCTTGCCCATAGTGAAGAAAGCCCAGCAACGTCTGCACATCCTCCAATGGCTGAAGAGGTCCCACCTCCCACCCCAAGTCCTCACCACACCACCAAGAGCATCATGACTAGCTGCATCAATAGAAAACACACACAGCCACAGACATTCCTAAACACCAAAATCTAAAATTCAAGTAAATTATGTACAGGTAGTCCTCGGATTACGACTGTCTCGAGTTACGACGTTTCGTGGTTACGACGCATCTCCCATTTACTATGAAAAGCCTTATTTCGAGCTATGCGGTTTTACCTCATAAACGTTGTGACGCAGCGGCACAGCAGCACAGCGGCGGAAGAATACAGTATTGTACTGTATGCGGTGCAGCGGCGGAGGAATACTCCACCGTACTGTGAATGCGGTTTTACGCCATAAACGTCGTAACACAGCGGGTGTGTAACGTGATTTTTAGAGGCGTGAGCTGCAGCCTCGGAGGTAGCAGCTCTTCCTGTTCTAATAAACGCCGTTTTGGTTGGACTTCGCCTGCAGTGTTGGTGTCATTACAATATTGTACTGTACGCGCTTCAGCGGCAGAGGAATACTGTACTGTACTGTGAACGCGTTTTTACGTCGTAAACGGAATACGGCGGAGTACGCCGCTGTGGACCGAGGAGGAAGGCGTCACCAGCATCCCAGTAGGCCATTAACTCTTTTTGCCCTTCATTATGGCTCCCAAACGTATGTGTTTTTTGATAATTATGTAGGGTACTGTGTTAGGATAGGCTAAGTGCTTGGTAATACAGTACTGTACATGTATATGGTGCAGTATGTACGTATGTTCCGACTTACGTCAAAAATCGGTTTACGACGCCGCGTATAGGAACGGATCAACGGCGTAAGTCGAGGACTACCTGTACACTGCTGTGGAGAAATGAAACTAAATTTTGTTCAATTTTGCATGATGCACTGTACAATTTTGAATGACAGTAAAGTTTATATTATTATTTATTCCTATATCTGTCCTAGTTGAATTTTTCATTATTTCAACCTTTATTTATACAGGTTAATCCCGTTTAGCCTCAAGGACTCATTTACGAGAGATCTAATTTTAACAATTTAGAGTGATGACAACAGTAGACAATCATAAAAGAAAGCATGCCAGTTGAGAAGAACAAATAAAAGAAAATGGTGTTAAAAAAATGAAATAAAAACAGCTACATTATAAGGCGGCGTAGAAAACTAAAAACAGGAACATGTCTGCATTGGTTTTTACCAGGAACTGACCAGATGTTTGAAGCCACTAGAGAGGTCAAGGTTGAGAGAAGAGTAGGAGAAGGCCCTTTTGCCTAGGTCAGTCCTCATTGAGGGTACACTGCATGTAATAATGTCCTGAGAGCGCACGCTGTAGCTGCACTCACGCAGTGACATGCAGATGTATGAAGGCAACAGACCAAGAAGTGATTTAAAGATGAAAATGTAACAGTGAGTTGACTGGTGATTCAGACGTTTGCATCATATTTGTGGTGTTCTTGACTCACTGTGGAACAGAAGTGAGGAGGGAAATGACAAAAATTTGCAAAAACAGCATGTTTTGCTCCTAGTAACGTATCCACTAAAGAGCTTTGAGACTATTGCCCCTTTTCCACTCGCTCGGCGCAGAGCGGATCAGTCTAGTCCGGTCTGGTTCAGTTCGGCTTGGCTCACATGTAGTTGTTTTTCCATTACCGTATTCGCTGTTGTATTATACGCTTCGGTCCATAATACGCTTTGTCCAATTATTGGAAATAAACCAGAAAAAACGTACATAATACGCTTCGGTGTTTAATACGCATCTATTATGCGTCACCGCTACGCGACGCGTCAGCTCCTCATTTAAATGGCGGCCACAGAAGTGGGCGAGCACAGAAGGAATTTACAACAAAACACGATAAAAACTATTATTTCTTAGCTGACTTTATAGCAAATGGGCTCCTGAGCTTAACAAAACTAACGAAATGTTCAAATCAGCTGGATTAAAAAAATTAGTTTGCCGATTATTTTTATGCAGGCGGGTCGGACCGGACGCTTTCTTTCTTTAAATTTAGCTAAATAAACGCTTAATATTTTTTTTCTTAGCTGACTTTATAGCAAACGGGCTCCTGAGCTTAACAAAACTAACGAAATGTTCAAATCAGCTGGATTAAAAAAATTAGTTTGCCGATTATTTGTATGCAGGCGGGTCGGACCGGACGCTTTCTTTCTTTAAATTTAGTTAAATAAACACTTAAAAAATATATTTTTTTAGCTGACTTTATAGCAAACGGGCTCCTGAGCTTAACAAAACTAACGAAATGTTCAAATCAGCTGGATTTAAAAATCTGCGGTGTGGTTTATGAGTTATCTTGCTAACAAAACTGTGACCTCACAGCTAAATGCAGCTACATCCAGAGCAGGGGGCGGGCAGCGACAGAGTCAGTCCGACCAGAGGAGGCTTTTTTTCGGACACATGAGCTAGAAACGGTCTGGAAGTGTCTCCCTAATGGACAAACGTGGTACTGCACCATTTTTTGCCCAAAATGAAAAACAGCGATATCAGAGCGAAAAATGGGTCTAAAAATATGGGAAAAAATCCATAGATAATACGCTTCGGTGTACATCCAAATGAGCAAAAAAACTGTGTATTATACACCGACGAATACGGTATTCATAAAGCGTTCAGACAGAAATCAGTCTGTTGACGTTCCCAACTCCTGAAGCAGTCCAAGGAGGTTCCAGGGTCCAAGGAGGCGGTGACGACATCCGGGGTTTTATAACCGTGGCCCTGCCTTTGAAGATGTGTGTGTTGGACTGTGCTGGAGTCAGGTCTGTTGTTGCTGTAAGGTTTATTCTTATAATGTACAATAAACCTCCATAATATTTGCACATTCGTTTCAGAGCTTCCTTCAACCTTTTGAATTCGCAACAATTTGGTGACCCCGACGTGATTTGAACACGCAACCTTCTGATGGATTGTTGGATTACCATACACATTTTTGTTTTATCCTTCATGTACTCGCGTTAGAGCAGTACAGTTTGGTTCTATTTTCTCCATCATGTTCGGTATGGGCACCTGTTGCGTTCCTTTTTGGATGTGTGTTTGTCTTTTTCTTTTCTTTTTCCTCACCTTTTGACAGGCATAGGTAGGGAGTTTGCTGGCATGATGCAGAGAAGGAAGGTAAATGTTTTCTTTGTCCTAGAGACCGAGTGGAAGGGCAGCAAGGCTCACGGTGTTGGAGCAGGGTTCAAGCTCTCTTACTATGGTGTGGATAGCGGAGGAGATGGAGTAGAGGTTATGTTGAAGAAGAAGTTGGCATAGGATGTCGTGGTGGTGTGACATGTGTCTAATGGGGGATGTGTCTTATGGTTGAAGTATTAAGTCTGATGCTACTGGTTGGGTTCGGATGTTTTGAGTTTTTATTTTTTCTTTCTGGTAGTATTTCCACCTGCAGTACAGATGACGTTTGTGTTATGAGCTTCCATTATTTTCTTTGTAACAGGATGTTTTTTGTTTACCTCCTGTTTCAAAAAAGGGGATGGGAGATAACAAACATACTGTATAGTTAAACACACCATTTCAAATAACTAATTAGATCAACGTTTTAACTCTTCATACAGTGATGAGAGCTGGTAAAACATTTGATTACATGTACAGTACATGCACGAAAGCTCATATACAGTATAAGCTTTTTAAGACTTCTTTTCTATCCACTGAGGATCTAGGCATAAAGTTACACACAAAAACCGTTCACAGACAAATCACAAGAATGTGGAGGGTTACGGAAAAATAAAGTGCAGGATGCATGCTTTAAGCTCAACAGATGTGGAAAAAATGAGATAAGAAACAGCAAGAATAACAGGATGTATGAACAGAAGGCATGCCCATGGGGTGTTATGTCTGAGTATTAGTTGTGGATTTGAGACGTCCATGGTCCCATTTTTTTCTATTATTGACCTGAAACTTTGTCCCTGTAGGGGATCCTTTTCGCTACAGCTGAGAGCTAAAGTAGTAAAAAAAAGTGATGCCAAGCAATATGTTGACAAGAAACTTTTATTAGGATGAAGTACTATTTTTCAACAAGTAATTGTTTAATAGACGTCAGAATTTTGAACCTTAAAAAAACTAAAAGCTCAACATTGTTCTTTCCATAAATACTGCATCTTTCATGTATGTGCACACACTGCTATCTCCTTGGGACATGCAACAATGGCAGGAAAGGTCCAGCTGTCAAAATAGGAAATAGCTAAGAAGAGAATGGAAAGAAAGGCTCTGCGAGTCAGTGTGACTAGAGAAGATAACATGCACAGTGCTTCCTGTAACCACCCTGTGTCACTAAGCAGACAACAATCAAAATAACTATTAGCATAGATGAGAAAGTGAAAGATCTGTTATACTCACTACATAAATTCACACAAATCAAATGTGACTTTCTGTAATTTGTACTTTATGCAATCCATTTTTCAACTCGTCCTACATCCCTAGATGGACCTTTTGCCTACGCTTCTAAAACAGGGTATATGTAGGAATAATGAAGTTAATTTCAATACCTTTTCAAGACTTTTTAAAGACCTTCCAAAATAAATTCAAGACCTTATCGTCACTTTACAAAACTGCTGTTGTTTTCAATTAAATCAGTGAATCTCAAACCTACAACAGAACTGAGATACAGTGGAAAGAAAAAAGTTCAAAAGAAGAAACTGAACCACGACTAGGTTTAAGAAAATATAGCTTAGGTTACAACAAGACTCGTAGCTATTTTAAAGTAACTTGGTTGAACAATGGCGAATAAGAAATAAACACAGTAATCATTACATGTGCCTCAGTGCAGTTGCTTTGCATTCCAGCAACTCTTCAGTTTGCACCAGCTCACTGAGTTTTTCTTTACGTCTCCTTCTCAAGACATTGGACTTGGTGATCAGTTGGACCATAAGAACCTGACTTTCCCTCTGCCTGCTCTGCCAACTGATCTGCATCTTTTTGCAGAGAATCACACACCTCTTGTAGAACTTTTCTCTTTTTTTTCAGCTCTTCTAACTCAGCTTCAGCATTTATGCCCATCGAGGCTTTGCTCATCTTTTTTTTTTACAAAATGTACAACAAGCCTGCGGTTATTCTCGGCGACGGGCCTAAGCCATTCTTGAAAATCAGGCATCTCCAACCAGGAGTCCGAAAACTTAAATTTACCATTGTTCTCACGGTCTCGCGGCAACTTACTCAAACACACAGACTCAACTTGGAGATAAAGCAGCCGCGCATGCGCACAAGATAGGCCATAGCCGTGAAGGCTGTTGTAACCTGACACTCTAAATTTGTGCGAAGCAGTTTCCGAATCCTCCGCGGTGAGGAAAACAAATATTAGTCATACATACTTTTTGCTGTCAAATTAAAGCTAGAATAACAGCAAAAAAAAATAATACCTCATCAAATCGCTTTCAAGACTTTTTAATACTTTTCAAGACCCTTAATTTTCCCAAAATTGATTTATCAACTTTTAATAACTTTCAAGACCCCGCGGACACCCTGATCATTTAACTTTAGTGTCATAAATAAAATAAAAGTTTAAATAAGTAAGTGAATAAAGTTTATTTATAAAGCGCTTATCACAGACACAAAATCACAAAGTGCTGTACAATAAAAATCCACACTAAAATAATACAAAGAATAAAACAAGCATAAGAACTACAAAAAAGCACAATAAAATCATGACATAAAAGCCTGAGAGAATAAAAGTGTTTTCAGTTGTTTTTTAAAAACCTCAACAGAGTCAGTAAAACGAAGCTGCAGGTCAAACTGTTCCACAGTCTTGGGGCCACTGACTGAAAGGCCCTGTCCCCTTTAGTTTTCAACTGCGTACGTGGAACATCCAAGAAGTTCTGGGTCTGTGATCGAAGGCCACGGGCAGCAGAGTACAGTATTTAGTTAAAAGCTGACAAAGATATACAGGAGCCATTTAAAGCTCTGTACGTGAGCACAAGAACTTAAAAAATGGATTCTAGTGTAATAAATAAAATAAAAGTGTAATAAAAGTATTTGTGAGAGTTTACCTGCTGTGGCGACCCCTGAAGAAGGGAGCAGCCAAAAGAAATAAAACAATAAATTAGCTTTAGCGTCATTAGTGGTCCTTTTCTCATGGAAAGTGCTTTGTGTAACAAACGTCTTCTCGTTGCCTGAACATAAATGCTACCTGCAGGTTCTGAGCTCAAAATATTTGAAAATTATTAGTAATTATTAATGAATTGCCTCCTCTGGGGGTGGGTGGGGGGTGGTCCACAGCTAGAGAACCACTGAGATCCTCTGTTAGACCAGTTGGATCTTAAAAGAAGGTTTAAGGTGGTTTACACCGAGTAAAGAACGAGTGCTGCTCTGACACTGTCACATCCATCCTGAGGAAGAGGTTTCATTTGAATAAAAACAAAATGAGGTCACACACACCACATGCCTGCTTCATTAATGTTCACGTGAAGATCGACTCGTACCTCAGCGTTGATGAAGCAAACTTCAGCCAAGAGGCGCAGCACGTGCACGTGTGTTGTGCTGCAGCAGCGAAGACGTTCTGGAGCTCGTTGCTCCTCTGAAGACAAGACAAAGAGCAACAAGGTTTGTTTGGACATGGACCAGGGCTCTTCTGTCAGGATTAAAATTCATTACAGCTCATCACGTCATCTGGTTTATTACCACGAGACAGATTTATTGTTGATATCATTTTATAGTGAAAGCAGCTGTTTTATGATGTTTTCATTTTATTCTAATAATGCTGGTTTCATCATCTTACTGGCAGTGGTTGAGATCTTCCATGTCCCGTCATCATAAAGCAAACAGAAGCGGCAGGCCGCTCGGCACACGTCCCACACTTCCTGTTTGCGGGCTGTTTTTGCTAGCGTTGCCCACAAACGAACCCTGAAAATGACGAAGAACGTTTTATATTCATAGATGTGATTTGTTGCTGCAGTCAGGGGACAGTCCTGCACTGTAAATGACATTACATGAATATTTATGCTTTATGTTTACAGCTTCCTGTGGCTGACGGAGCAGAAACAGCTACACCAGTTATATACGTGTTTTTATACTTTAATCGTGTTTTATGTTTACGTGTCTGAACGTCAGTTTATGTCCAAATAAATAGGTTCATAAACTGAAAGTGTGTAACTTGATGCTTTTATAATGAGCATTTCTATGCGAATGTGTAGTTTTATGCATTTTTCCATTAATAACTTTATTCTAATTGGAAATCACATTTGTTTGTTCTGCAGGAAACTTCCCGAACTGATGAAGTTTGATTTGATTTGATGTAAAGCACAGATGTGTTCTCTGACACTTTACCTGCGTTTCAGCGTTCATTAGCAGCTAATGCTCAGTAAAACCGTGGCCTAATAATATATTCAACAAGCCATAAAGTCTGATTACAGAGACGATGCTCCAAGTGGGTTTCAGACACAACAACCAATACAGTGACTGTATGAAGGTAAAACAAGCGATAAAATATTTCCACTCATATCCCTTTACACTCAGTTACAATTCATATCAGAAAAAAATAAAATAAAATAAAACCCCACCTTTCCGGACTGTCTTTGTCCTTGCCTCGTCTGTCCAGGTGACCTGCTGCCTGCTGCACACGTGCAGTGTGATGCTGAACTTTAGCAGCGAGCTGGTCCACCGGCTCGAGTCCAGGACTTCCTACGAGAACTGGACAGTGGTTCAAGTAAAATATGCACAAGGCAGCCCATGTTCATACTGGAAACATGTCAGGACTGTCTATACATTATAAAATATAAAATATTATAATACAAGTTTCAGGCTCTTGAAAAAAGCACATAGAACTAATTAACCTTATAAATACATTATTATGTTTAAACAATTTACTGATACAAGATGGCCACCGCAGCTAACTGACCTCAGCAACACAAAAAGGATTCAAGGTTCGTTATTTGTAATTCCGCAAACAAAAGTATGATCACAGGGTCCCAGTTACATCCAACAAAAGTATAAAATGTAAAAAAAAATAATAATAATAATTAATAACATCTAAGATAAGAACTAAGAAAAACATCAACTAAAATAAAGTAAGAACTAACAGCATAAAAACAATATGCTGAACAGCAGCACGAACATGAGTCTGTGTGAGCAGATGAGCACGAATGAACACAGCAACATGAAACAGATCAGCAGCAACATGAAACAGATCAGCAGCAACATGAAACAGATCAGCAGCAACATGAAACAGATCAGCAGCAACATGAAACAGATCAGCAGCAACATGAAACAGATCAGCAGCAACATGAAACAGATCAGCAGCAACATGAAACAGATCAGCAGCAACATGAAACAGATCAGCAGCAACATGAAACAGATCAGCAGCAACATGAAACAGATCAGCAGCAACATGAAACAGATCAGCAGCAACATGAAACAGATCAGCAGCAACATGAAACAGATCAGCAGCAACATGAAACAGATCAGCAGCAACATGAAACAGATCAGCAGCAACATGAAACAGATCAGCAGCAACATGAAACAGATCAGCAGCAACATGAAACAGATCAGCAGCAACATGAAACAGATCAGCAGCAACATGAAACAGATCAGCAGCAACATGAAACAGATCAGCAGCAACATGAAACAGATCAGCAGCAACATGAAACAGATCAGCAGCAACATGAAACAGATCAGCAGCAACATGAAACAGATCAGCAGCAACATGAAACAGATCAGCAGCAACATGAAACAGATCAGCAGCAACATGAAACAGATCAGCAGCAACATGAAACAGATCAGCAGCAACATGAAACAGATCAGCAGCAACATGAAACAGATCAGCAGCAACATGAAACAGATCAGCAGCAACATGAAACAGATCAGCAGCAACATGAAACAGATCAGCAGCAACATGAAACAGATCAGCAGCAACATGAAACAGATCAGCAGCAACATGAAACAGATCAGCAGCAACATGAAACAGATCAGCAGCAACATGAAACAGATCAGCAGCAACATGAAACAGATCAGCAGCAACATGAAACAGATCAGCAGCAACATGAAACAGATCAGCAGCAACATGAAACAGATCAGCAGCAACATGAAACAGATCAGCAGCAACATGAAACAGATCAGCAGCAACATGAAACAGATCAGCAGCAACATGAAACAGATCAGCAGCAACATGAAACAGATCAGCAGCAACATGAAACAGATCAGCAGCAACATGAAACAGATCAGCAGCAACATGAAACAGATCAGCAGCAACATGAAACAGATCAGCAGCAACATGAAACAGATCAGCAGCAACATGAAACAGATCAGCAGCAACATGAAACAGATCAGCAGCAACATGAAACAGATCAGCAGCAACATGAAACAGATCAGCAGCAACATGACACAGATCAGCAGCAACATGAAACAGATCAGCAGCAACATGAAACAGATCAGCAGCAACATGAAACAGATCAGCAGCAACATGAAACAGATCAGCAGCAACATGAAACAGATCAGCAGCAACATGAAACAGATCAGCAGCAACATGAAACAGATCAGCAGCAACATGAAACAGATCAGCAGCAACATGAAACAGATCAGCAGCAACATGAAACAGATCAGCAGCAACATGAAACAGATCAGCAGCAACATGAAACAGATCAGCAGCAACATGAAACAGATCAGCAGCAACATGAAACAGATCAGCAGCAACATGAAACAGATCAGCAGCAACATGAAACAGATCAGCAGCAACATGAAACAGATCAGCAGCAACATGAAACAGATCAGCAGCAACATGAAACAGATCAGCAGCAACATGAAACAGATCAGCAGCAACATGAAACAGATCAGCAGCAACATGAAACAGATCAGCAGCAACATGATGTGATATTTCACAGTGATTATTCTGGTTAGATATTCATGAGTCTAACAGCCTCAGGGTAGAAGCTGTTCCTCAGTCTAGTGGTTCTACATTTGATGCTCCTCAACCTCCGTCCTGAGGGGAGTGGGACAAAGAGTGAGTGTGCTGGGTGAGTGTGGTCTTTCATGATGCAGGTGGCTCTCTTCCTGCATCTGGAGGTGTAAATGTCTGTGATGGTGGGGAGACTGACTCCAACATCTTCTGTGCAGCCTTCACCACTCTCTGCAGAGCTTTTCTTTCTGCAGCTGTGCAGCCTCCATGCCACACGTTGATGCTGGAGCACAGGATGCTCTCCACTGCACACCTGTAGAAGGAGGTGAGAACTGGGCTGCTCAGACCAGCACGTCTCAGTCGTCTGAGGAAGTAGAGTCTCTGATGACCTTTCTTGATCAGGCTGGTGGTGTTGTTGCTCCAGCTGAGGTTATCATTCATGTGTACACCCAAGTATTTGTAGCTGGAGACCACTTCCACTGCAGATCCACCTATGTTCAGTGGGGTGTGGGTGTGTTTGTTCCTTCTGAAGTCCACGACCATCTCCTTCGTCTTCTTCACATTCATGTGAAGGTTATTCTCCTTGTACCTTGCAAAAAGGGCTCTAACCCAGTCACTTTTACAGATATTCTTCTTTCGGCTGCTCCTTCTTCAGGAACCACCACAATGAACTAACCCACACGAGGACTTGGTAATTGGTTTTATGCTGGTTGTCCTTCCTGACACAACCACAGACACTGAGCTACCACAGCCTCTGTGTGGAGCAGGAAGCTGCCATCTAGGGCGCTCGGGGGAGCAGATGGTGGGGGTTAAGTGCCTTGCTCAAGGGCCCAGGTTGAGCAAATTGAGGGTGGAAACAGGTGTGGGCGTTTCACCTTTCACACACATTATTTTGATGTTGTCCATCCAGGGAGTTAAATAATTGACTTTCCAATCACAGGCCCACCTTATCCAACCTCTGCACCACCACTACCCATTCAATTTGACAGGACCAACGACGAGGACCAACTCATCCGAGGGTTGGGCTCTGTGGGTAAAGATGGCTGGTCAGGCCAGTCTATCTCCAGAATGTTCTGTGTGTAATATTCTGGGCAGAGAAGTTGCTCAGCTGCAGCTGTCCTGTTTGCTTCATAGTTTTTGCATCCTTGTGAACAGATTCATTCAACCTTGATTTAGTCAGGTAAATCTTATTGAGCCTCGAGGGCTCATTTACGAAAGCGACCTGCTACAAACTAAAGAATGATGAACATCAATGATACAAATACAAATCTTATTTTGCAGATGATGTGGTCCTGTTGGCTTCATCAGCTCGTGATCTACAGCTTTCGCTGGAGCGGTTTGCAGCTGAATGTGATGCGGCCGGGATGAGGATCAGTTCCTCCAAATCCGAGGCCATGGTCTTGAGCCGGAAAAGGGTAGCGTGCCCTCTCCGGGTCGGGGAGGAGGTCCTTACCCAAGTGGAGGAGTTTAAGTATCTCGGGATCTTGTTCACGAATGAGGGAAAACTGGAGCGTGAGATCGATAGGCGGATAGGTGCAGCGTCCGCAGTGAAGCGGGCGCTGTACCGGTCTGTCGTGGTGAAGAGAGAGCTGAGTCAAAAGGCAAAGCTCTCAATTTACCGATCGATCTACGTTCCCACCCTCATCTATGGTCATGAGCTTTGGGTTATGACCGAAAGAACAAGATCTCGGATACAAGCGGCTGAAATGAGTTTTCTCCGCAGGGTGGCTGGACTCTCCCTTAGAGATAGGGTGAGAAGCTCAGTCATCCGGGAGGGACTCGGAGTAGAGCCGCTGCTTCTCCACATCGAGAGGAGCCAGTTGAGGTGGCTCGGGCATCTGGTTAGGATGCCTCCTGGACGCCTCCCTGGTGAGGTGTTCCGGGCATGTCCCACCGGGAGGAGACCCAGAGGAAGACCCAGGACACGCTGGAGGGACTATGTTTCTCGGCTGGCCTGGGAACGCCTTGGGATTCCCCCAGAGGAGCTGCTCCAAGTGGCTGGGGAGAGGGAAGTCTGGGCCTCCCTACTTAGGCTGCTACCCCCGCGACCCGACCCCGGATAAGCGGAAGAAGATGGATGGATGGATGGATGAATATATATATATATATATATATATATATACATATATATATACATATATACATATATATATATATATATATATACATATATATATACATAT
>JBBPBX010035516.1:0-32018 GCA_038048925.1 Garcialebias charrua
TTCATCAGATACAAGAATACAAGTAGGATAAATTGAAAGGAGCAGAAAGAAGATGAAATCTTATTATATCTGCCCCTTATTTCACAGTTTGTTCAACCAATGATAACCTTCAAACTACATCACAAAATGAATAATTCTACTTAATTTTACTAACTGTAATACACAAACTACATCACAAAATGAATAATTCTACTTAATTTTTCTAACTGTAATACACAAACTACAGTACATCATTTTAACTGTAATACACAAACTACATCAGAAAATGAATAATTCTACTTTTCATTCATTCAACCTTTATTTAGTCAGGTAAATCTCATTGAGCCTCGAGGGCTCATTTACAAAAGCGACCTGCTACAAACTAAAGAATGATGAACAGCAATGGTAGAATTTCCTTAAACAACAAACAACAGAAAAAAAAAGAAGAAAAAAAAAACGTAGGAGAGAAATAGAAAGTGAAATGCAAAGTATCAAAACTAGCAAAACACCACAAGGTAGATAATTTTTCTAACTGTAATACACAAACTACATCACAAAATGAATAATTCTATTTAATTTTTCTAACTGTAATACACAAATTACATCACAAAATGAATAATTCTACTTAATTTTTCTAACTGTAATACACAAATTACATCACAAAATGAATAATTCTACTTAATTTTTCTAACTGTAATACACAAACTACATCACAAAATGAAAAACGCTACTTAATTTTTCTAACTGTAATACACAAACACACTAAGCTTTAAAAAAAAGTAAAAGTACTTCAGTGACTGATTCTGATTAGTAAAGGGTGAATATGTTATTACAGGGAGTTCTATACCAGAACAAATGAATAATCATCCGAAGAAAGTTGTCTTTTAAGTTTTATTACAAAAATAATCAAACTAAAAATCAACAACAATAATAAACAAGCAATAATAATAAATCAGTCAAGGCTTAATTCTCTTGTCTAAGGCTAAATTAACTCTTTGAGCAGGAATTATTTCAGTTTTATACGCGCATGAATTTAGATGCAGTGAGGCTATTTTCATAAAGTTTATTTTGGATTTTGGTTAAAAGTAGTTATTTAATGTGACCAGATACGTCATTTATTATCACTGCAAGCCAGGAAATTATTTATCAAGTTGTATTAGCTAAAAAGGGCAAAACCAGAGGCATCATGTCACCAGTTTCTGCTCCTTACTGGGTCAGTGTTGAGAGCATCACTCATCTTTGTGGGCTTCAGCTAGTGGATCAGATTGTTTTTTTGTTTGTTTGTTTTTTACTCGATATAATCACTGATTTTTTTTTTAATTAGTTGTGTTTTGCGAGGAAAATATCACAACAACCACATGTTAAAGAATATTAATTCAGATGAAAAATAAAATAATCTGATATTTTCTTGGGGGTGCTAAGGGGGTGCTGTGACTTTTCCAGGGGGGGCTATAGCACACCCTAGCTCCCCCCTGGAGCCGCCTCTGATCAGCAGCAACATGAAACAGATCAGCAGCAACATGATGTGATTTTTTTCACAGTGACTATTCTGGTTAGAGACTCATGAGTCTAACAGATTCAGGGTAGAAGCTGTTCCTCAGTCTAGTGGTTCTACACGTAATGCTCCTTATCCTCCTTCCTGAACGTAGCGGGGCAAAAAGTGTGTGTGCTGGGTGAGTGGGGTCTTTCATGATGCAGGTGGCCCTCTTCCTGCATCTAGAGGTGTAGATGTCTGTGATGGTGGGGAGACTGACTCCAACAGATTTCTGTGCAGCCTTCACCACTCTCTGCAAAGCTTTTCTTTCTGCAGCTGTGCAGCCTCCATGCCACACGTTGATGCTGGAGCACAGGATGCTCTCCACTGCACACCTGTAGAAGGAGGTGAGGACTGGGCTTCCCAGTCCAGCTCGTCTCAGCCGCTTGAGGAAGTAGAGTCTCTGATGACCTTTCTTGATCAGGCTGGTGGTGTTGTTGCTCCAGCTGAGGTTATCGTTCATGTCTACACCCAAGTATTTGTAGCTGGAGACCACTTCCACCACAGATCCTCTTATGTTCAGTGGTGTGAGTGTGTTTGTTCCTTCTGAAGTCCACGATCATCTCCTTTGTCTTCTTCACATTGATGTGAAGGTTATTCTCTTTGCACCAGCTCTCCAGGTGTTCCACCTCCTGCCTGTAGCTGGACTCATCATTGTTTGTGATGCATCCCACCACAGCTGTATCAAAGTCAAAGTCAAAGTCAACTTTATTGTCAGATCTGCAATATGTACTATACAGGACATACACAGGACCGAAATTGCGTTTCTCTCAGTCCCTCGGTGCAACAGTAAACATCTAAACATTGAAACACTGAAACATATAATAATAGACATAAGCATAAAATAGTAAAACTATCATCTGCAAACTTTACACTGTGACAGCCTGAATTGGTAGCTGCACAATCATATGTGCATACAATCATATACAATTAAAGTAATTAAATCAGGGATGAGTTATTAATAATACTCTGTAATGTACTAACCGACTGTTTTTCAGAAATATTTACCTCTGCTGTGACATTATTTGATGAATCTTCTAACCATCTAATTCTAACAATATTCATAATACTAAATCTTAGAAGGAATAAGACAACAAATAAAGTGTTGACTAATATCTGAAAGCAATAATGCATACATGAAATCACATGTCAGTGTTTTCAAAGTTGCTTTAAAGCCAGGTTCGTGTCCTGCTGGCAGTTTTGTTTTATTTTAATACAACTGTTTCCAGACACCCAGGATGAAACACCCAAACCCGTTCTATCTGGGGACCCTTAAGAAGACCCTGACAGAGAGGGAAACGGAGGAGATGTACAACAACTTGAAGTACGTAACAGAACAGTCGGGTTCTTTTAAAGTTACGAGCAGAATAAAATATTTTTCTCTGTGGCAGATTGACGTCAGGTGCAGAAAACACCTTGTTTCACTTTGTGCTGATGGAAACGGTGCAGGGGATCTTCATCGCTCCGACTCACAGAGAAGTGGCTCAGCTCAGCGGCTCCATCCACCCGCAGCTCATCCGCAACTTCCACCACTGCTGCCTCTCCATACGAGCCGCCTTCCAGCAGAGTCTGCCAGCCAGGGTGAGACCGTCTAACCACGTCCCAGTGAAAGTTTCAGCTTTAGTCACACAGCTAGAATGAGGTAGCCTGGTTAAAACCAGACCCTTGTCCTTCACTTCGCTTCGTACTAGGGTCTGGACTTTCTCCATAGAGAACCGATTCTTGCTGGAGGCGTGGCCTCTGCTGAGGAACAAAACCATTGGATCTTAGAAAAATTTTGAACAGGGAAAAGCATTCTGCTCCCTCCCCCTCAGAGCTCCCCCGTGGTCTGTTGAACTTGACATCTGCTCCGCCTCCTGCTGAATTTTCTCTCGCTGCAGCCTGCCGCTGCATATTCTGTGTTTATATGTTATTAAAACGTTCTAAAAAAATAAAATAAAACCATGGATCGCTGGTCCAGCACACCAGAAGACCAGAAAATCTGATGGGACTCGGGCAGCAACGTAAAACCCTATTTTAATTCTCTCGTGACAACCTGAGGCACTTCCTCATCAGCGGAGGGAGAGGAGGAGGAGGAGGAGGGAGCGATCACTTGACTTTTGGCCAAAAAAACAAAAGAAAACTCCAGATAAGGGATTAAGAAGGGGAAATTAATACATTTGTGTCACATATAAAACAGTCCTGCATCGCTTTGCATCGCTTTGAATGAGAACATGCGAATGCTCGCTGGCTGCGCGCTGGGACTGGTGGGGGCGTGGGTTAGGGGCCAAAAACTCAGCCCCTTCTGTTCTCTGATTGGTCCGGTCAAAATTCAGCCGGAGAAATCGTTTTCTATGGGAGAAGTCCCAGACTGAACAGTGAAGGGAAATGAGAATTGAGCGGAGCTGTGCAGGAAGGCGAGGGCCAGGCTAAGAACTTCCAGCACTTTGGTGTGGACTTGTTCCTGTTTAAAGTGCTTTATAAATAAAATGGTATGGTATGGTATGGTAAGAATGAGGTTATATCAAAAAGCAAAACGTGGAATCACTTCCTCACACGTTTTATGGCTTCAGGAGCTGAAGTGGATGCAGTTTTGACTCTTTACATCTCACTCATATTTTGTTTAAAATAGTTAGAAAGTTGTCAGTTTCTTTGTTGATGAAGAAATCTACAAGCTGTGCAGATTTGCATCACATCAACGGGTTTTAAGCATTCCAGATAATGATGAAAAAGTTTAGATTTGATCTTTTTAAAGTACACTTCAAGGAACTCGAAGATTGAAATAGCAGTATTAAATGTAAAAAAAAATTCAGCAGTGATTCTCAAATGTTTTAAAACGATTGTCATTTCCTAGAACACCAAGCTCTTCAAGTGCCACCGTTACGACAGACTTCTGGTTTAATGATAATTTTTTTATTCACAAAAGTCGTTTCTTGAAAATTTCTCCCTTATTTCGCATTTTTTAAATGAAATAAATATATTTAAGGATGTACTTAAACGCTGCAAACTCCAAAAAGCACAGTCCTTATACAAATATATTAATAGCTTCATAAAACTTGAAATTCCTCTTGCACATGCAATTTAATTTTGTGCTATGTTTCTCAAATTGTTCTTTTTTTATGCTGTTGTTTAGAATTTTATTAATAATTCTCTGCTTAGTTTAATTGTCTTTTCAACTGTTATTGTTTTTATGTATTGTATGCCTTGTTATATTGTTTATGTTCTTTTTTTTATTCAATAAAAAAAAAACGTAACCATAAAAAAAAAAAAACCTTCTGGTTTAATGAGTTTCCTGTTAGAGACAAGATCTTTACTGGTCTGAGAAGCTCCTTCACTCAGCTGCAGAACTCAAGTTGTTGCTTTTAGTGAAGCTTCAGAGACTTGATCCACGGGAGTGAAACCTGAACATTAAGGTTAATTAAGACACAATGTCTGCGGTTAAAACCGGACTGTCCCTGCAGAGCTTGGCTCTGACTCCAGAGAGGATCCCCAGCTTCCTCGTTCCTTCACGCAGTCGCTTCCTGACCTCTCCGCGGCTCCGCAGGTGCTCCACGGACCGGACCAGACTCCTCTCGGACTCTGACTCCACGGACGCCAGCCCACCGGTGACCCCGACGGGCCTCGTGGTGACCTCTCCATGTGTGCTTCGCGCGCCCACATCGCGGCTGGGCCGTCTGTGCCGCGCCGCCGCTACCGCAGAGGACGACGCGGACGCCACGACGCAAGCGGCTACGTCTCCGGCGCACGTGCCGAAGGTGACCACGCCTCATGGCTTTAGAGCCGTTTTGGCCTCGAGTCCATGCACGAAAAGGCAGGAGTCCTTTTTCCACCGGAGCAACCCGTGAAGGTGACAGCCACCGATGCTGGAGCCCAGGACCCAGAGACTCTCCACAGTCCAGGTCCTGATGGGTCCCGGGCCAGCATCCGGCCCATTAAGGCTCTTGGTCTGCAGGTGATGAAGGAGCTGAAGAAACCTGTGGCTGCCCTGAAGGCTCTGAGCCCCTCATACCGGATCCGTTCACCCCGTTAGTGGGACCACCCTTGACAAATGGTGTGAATTGAGATGTCTTAATTTTGTGCGTTTTAATAAAGGTTTTTAATTTTTGAGAAAAAAAAAGAGAGACAAGATCTTTATCTTCTTTAACCCCTTGTCTTTTTTGGCTCTCTCTCTGCTCTTCAGCTTTACATTGCATGTTGGGTTATGTTGGTTTACCTCATTTAACTTGTAATGTGTTGGTACTCCAAGTTGATGTCACTAGGATTCTGAATGAGGCCGTCATGACCTGTAGTAGCTGATAAGCATTATAAAACACTTCTTGCATACTGTCTGGTGCAGATCTTCGTGACCAGGGCTCCAATGAAACATCTGTGTAAGCCTGTAGTGAACTCTGCCCTTGCAAGTAAACTGAGTTAAAAAACTTTTCTCCTGCCATCAAGTGTGGGTCTTATTTAACTATATATAGAGGATAAATAATAATAACTATAAATAGAGGATATTTTTATCCAACGTTTTGGTCCTTCGAGCCGGATACTAATAGGTGCTAGCCTTCTTTACTTATTTAATCATGGTACATCAATATTGATATTGGCCTCAAAAATTCTGGGTTGGTCATAAATAGTAAATCTGATGAGAGAATTTAGGATTATTAGGGTTGTAAAAAAATTATGTTACTCTTAAAACTAAAGAGTATACAGTATAACATTTAGATGGGACGTTTGCGAGCGATCCAATCATTTGAATGTCTTTTTGCAACAACCAATAAGAGCCAATAAGTTACAGATTTAGAGCCGTTCCTAGTTTTATTCTATATTTCCCTCGTAATTTCTTTGTTTTCCTCCTCAACCGCAGAGACAAATGCTCATCCCTCACTTTTTTACTGAGACGAAGGAAAACAGGCCAAGGGGAGAAGTGCAGCAGCTCACTGTGGGAGTGGGGTGGTCTTCTGGCTGCACTCCTGCTGTGATCCCCCGGTGACAGCCCGTCTTGTATGCAGCGTCTTGCAGTTCTGCTTGGGGGCCACGTACAAGACGGGCTGTCACCGGGGGATCACAGCAGGAGTGCAGCCAGAAGTTGCGCAATGTTTGTTCACTCAACGGGGGGTAAAAGACGTAAGACAGGGAGTCTTGCGGAGTATAACCCAGCCTTAAGTAGGGGTGGTACTATGACACAGTTTCCCCACATGACACATCCTTGACAAACTGATAATTGGTCTTTGCGGTTGGAGTATGCTGAGAACTGAGTGTCACTGGAGCATGGCCATCCATTCACAGTAAAATCATATACTTTTGACAAGATCGTGTCTCGACTTGTTTATCTTTTTATCTGAGCACTTGTTACAGGCAGAGGTTCCATTTGTGCAATGTGAAACACCGTTGCCGGATCCGTAGTTTTGTCAGTGGTTTGCGTTTGTGGAAGACGTGCAAGTCCATCTGCGTTTCCATGTAGTTTGGTACCTTTAAATTCAATGTTGTAGGTGTGTGAGCCCAGGAACAAAGCCCATCGCTGTAATCGTGCTGCAGCCATGGTTGGAACACCCTTCTGAGGGTTAAAAATGGACACCAGGGGTTGGTGGTCTGTGATCAGGGTGAAGTGTCTTCCATATAAATATTGATTGAACTTCTTCACACCCCACACCAGACTTAACGCTTCTCTGTCTATTTGCGCATAATTACGTTCGGCTGCATTTAGGGACCTTAAGGCAAAAGTGATGGGTCGTTCCAATCCATCAGGAGGTGGTACCCGATGCCTTATGGAGAGGCATCACATGCCAGGCGGAGGGGAAGGTTTGAGTTAAAGTGTGTTAGCACCTCCTCTGATGTAATGAGTTGCTTAACACTGTTAAATGCCTCTTATTCTTTTGTCCAAGTCCACGTGACGTTTTGCTGCAGCAGTTTGTGTAGTGGGTGCAGAATTGTTGACAGGTTTGGTAGAAACTTGTGATAATAATTAATTAAACCCAAGAATGAGCGTAACTCACTGACATTCCTAGGCTTTGGTGCCTTCAAGACTGCTTCGACTTTGTCTTTGGTTTTGTGGAGTCCACGCCTGTCGATCTGATGTCCACAATACTCGATGGAATCTTTGAAGAACTCACATTTTTGTTTGTTTGCTCTCAGTCCATATTTTTCTAGCCTGGCCAGGACAAACAACAACACATGTCTCCAGGAGTACTCAGACACTGTATGTTCATACATCACCAAGTGCATTGATGATGTAACCAACCTTAAAACCATCACTGTTCGGGCTAATCAGAAACCATGGCTGACAGCAGAGGTTTACAGACTCCTGAAAGCCAGGAATGCTGCCTTCAAAGCGGGAGATCAGGTGGGCCTGAGGGCAGCCAGAAAGAACCTGGACTGGGGCATCAGAGAGGCCAAGAAGCAGTATTCCAGGAAAATAGCTCACCGTTTCAAGGACAACAAGGATACACGCAGTCTGTGGCAAGGAATACAGACCATCACAAACTACAAACCATCCCCCCAGACTTGTGACAGCTCAGCCTCTGCACTGAACGAACTGAATGACTTCTTTGCTCGGTTCGAGGCAAGTAACAGCACACCTGCACATAAACTCCCCCCCCCTCTCCTGATGGCCAGGTGCTGGCACTGTCCACAGACAGCGTAAGGCGATCATTCATCAAGATTAACGCCCGGAAGGCCTCTGGTCCTGACAACATACCTGGCCGTGTGCTGAAGGACTGTGCAGGGGAACTCGCAGTGGTCTTCACAGACATCTTCAACATCTCACTGAGCCAGGCCATCGTCCCCACCTGTTTCAAAGCCACCACCATCATCCCTGTCCCAAAGAAGGCAACGCCCGCATGCCTCAATGACTATCGTCCAGTAGCACTCACCCCCATCCTGATGAAGTGCTTTGAACGGCTAGTCATGAAAAGCATCACATCTGTCCTCCCTGCCTCCCTGGATCCCTTCCAATTTGCATACCGACCTAATCGCTCAACCGACGATGCCATCTCCTCTGCCCTCCACACAGCTCTCACACATCTGGACACGAAGGACTCTTATGTTAGAATGCTGTTCATCGACTTCAGCTCAGCATTCAACACCATCATCCCCCAACAGCTCATCCTTAAACTGGACAGTCTGGGGCTGAACACCTCAATGTGTAACTGGCTGCTAGACTTCCTGACCGGGAGACCACAGACAGTACGGGTCGGGAGTAACACATCTAGCACCATCACATTGAACACAGGGGCCCCACAAGGATGTGTGCTGAGCCCCCTTCTATTCACCCTGCTAACACACGACTGCACACCATCATACAGCTCCAACCACTTCATCAAGTTTGCGGACGACACAACAGTGGTGGGTCTCATCAGCAACAACGATGAGACGGACTACAGGAACGAGGTGAGCCGCCTGGCCTTGTGGTGCGGACACAACAATCTCACTCTCAACGTGGAGAAGACAAAGGAGATTGTTGTGGACTTCAGGAAGAGGGATGCCCAACATGCCCCTCTGACCATCAACAGCACCGCAGTGGAGAGAGTAGACAGCACCAAGTTCCTGGGAGTGCACGTCTCAAAGGACCTGTCCTGGAGCAGGAACACTGCATCACTGGCCAAGAAGGCTCACCAGCGTCTCTACTTTCTCCGCAAGCTGAAAAGGGCTGGAGCTTCAACCCCCATCATGTGCACCTTCTACAGAGGTGCCATAGAAAGTGTCCTGACCAGCTGCATCACTGTGTGGTTTGGTGCATGTACTGCATCCTGCCGCAAGAGCCTCCAGCGCATCGTGAGAGCAGCTGAGAAGATCGTCGGCACCTCCTTCCCCTCACTGCAGGACTTACACAGCAACCGCCTCACTCGGAAAGCCCTCTGCATGGCAGGTGATCCCACACACCCACTACACAGCTGCTTCAGCCTGTTGCCATCAGGGAGGAGACTGAGAAGTCTCCAGGCTCGAACCAGCAGACTGAGTGACAGCTCTGTTCATCAGGCAGTCAGGATGCTAAACACTCTGCCTGCTCTGCCCCCCCTCCCATTTGAACTGCCTTAACACTAAAAACTTTCTCACACATTACCACACAACACAAAGATTTTAACACTGGACTCTGTGTCATCAAACGGGTTATTCACTAAACTCTCGGTCATGTGCTCATTCAGTTTGCACTACTTCTCATATTTGCACTAATGTTTGTATTACATCACTGCCTATAGTCATAATACTGTTTACATTCTCTGTTTACATACTACTGGTTACATTCAATGTTTACATTTATTAATACTGTTTACATTTATTACTACTGCTTACATTTATTACTACTGTTTACATTTACACTACTTTTATATCTACACCACTGCTGATACATATACAGTATTCTCTGACCAGCCTTATTTAAGGATGCCCAATGTGCCTTACTGCATATGCCACTTTTGCCTCTATAACAACATCAACTACTACCTCATACATATACTGTGTACATTAACTCATATGCTGCTTTGCCACTTTGCAAATGTCAATGCTAGAACCTTTAGTTTATTTTATAGTTATACTTTTTATACTTTTTTATACTAGTATGCAAAAACTCAGGACAGTATTATGTTCATTAAATGTTTAGTGTTTTAGTTTTAGTTTTAGAGTTGGTGTAAATTTTCATACTCTTATACCACTATGCAAAAACTCAGGACAGTGTTACAGTTTTACTATTTTATGCTTATGTCTATTATTATATGTTTCAGTGTTTCAATGTTTAAATAGTTACTGTTGCACCGAGGGACTGAGAGAAACGCAATTTCAATTCTGTGTATGTCCTGTACATATTGCAGTTCTGACAATAAAGTTGACTTTGACTTTGACTTTGACTTCTGCTAGAATAGTTAAATGGTTTTCTTCATCGACACCTGTGACGATGATGTCATCCAGAAAACATTGTGTTCCTGGAATACCCTGCAGAACCTGATCCATGGCACGTTGCCACACTGCTGGAGCACTGGCAATAACAAATACCAGTCGATTATATCGGAATAGGCCTTTGTGAGTATTTATCACTAAATATTTCTTGGATGTCTCTTCTACTTCCATCTGGAGATACGCTTGGGCAAGGTCGATTTTTGAGAAGTGTTTGCCACCTGCCACTGCTGTGAATGTGTCTTCAATCCGCGGAAGTGGGTACTGATCTACGCGGAGTACTGGGTTCACTGAAACCTTAAAATCACTGCAGATTCTCACATTGTCAACTGTTTTCTCGCTTACTGGCACTATTGGTGTAGCACAGTCTGACCATTCCACTTTGGTGAGTACAGTATTCCTTGTGCTTCTAAGCATTGAAGCTCTGCTTCGACCTTGGGCCTTACAGCATATGGTACAGGATGTGCTTTGTGAAACCTGGGTTTTGTGTCGCCTTCCAATATGATCTGTGCTTTAATATTTTTTAAAGTGCCAATTCCTTCGTTGAACACCGAAGCATGTTCTTCAAGTATCTTTTTCAGTCTTTCTTCGACCGAACTTGCACTCAGGTCTGGTGCCAGTGTCATGGACTTTATATCTTTCCAATTAAGTTGAATATGTTTCAACCAGTCACGTCCAAATAATAGGGCACCACCATTTTTCAGAACATAAAGTTCAAGATTTTGTTTCTTTTTCTCATAATCCACTTCCACTTGTAGTTTTCCTAAAGGAGTTATTCTTTCACCCGTGTATGTCTTTAGTTTCACTGAGGTGTGTTTTAATGTCATTTTTGGAAACTAGGCTCTGTAATCTTCATATGAGATCAGTGAGAGGGCTGACCCAGTATCCAGTTCCATCTCCTTGTACTTTAGGTGTGAGCCATATTGCATCCTTATATTTCTCCTTGTCTTTTATTGTGTGCAATTCAAGGCATGCCAAATCCTCCTGAGAAGAATTTGAGTCAGTGTCATTTGAGTCTGTGTCATTTATTGCATGTAATTTCTTGTTCTTTTTCCACATTTTTTTATATTGTTTTGATCTGCACATTTTTTGTATATGTCCCTTTTTATTGCATTGAAGACATTCTTTATCCTTAAACCAGCAATTAGTGGCATCATGTGACTTTTTACCGCATCTGTAACAGCTCTGTGATTTATCATTAGGCTGCGCACGCATCTTATTGACGGAGCACGACTCTGTGAATTTTCCCTGAAGCTCTCCTGCATCTCTTGCTGCAGTTTCCATAGATATAGCAATTTCTAATGCACGATGTAACGTCAGATTATCCTCTGTGAGAAGTCGTTTCTGTGTGCTTTTATTGTGCATCCCACAGACGAAACGGTCTCTCAGCACATCTGACAGCCCCTCCCCGAACTGACAGTGTTCTGACAGCCGCCGAAGCTCTGCGATGTACTCTGACGTGGACTCTGTTTTTAACTGATTCCGTTTATGAAATCTAAATCGTTCGGCTATAACCAGTGGCTTCGGTTGGAAATGTCATTGGAGAACCTCTGTGATCTCCTTGAAACTTTTGTCTGCTGGTTTGGCTGGTGTGATGAGGCTGTGCAGCAAGTGATAAGTTTTAGCTCCCATTACGCTGAGTAAAACAGCGACTTTCCTCTCATCCTCTACTTAGCCAGCTGTTCAACTCGCTCCACATAAGTTGTCCAGTCCTCCGTGTTGTTTTCATAAATGTTCATTTGTCCAACACCTCCCGACATTTTTCGTGTAGTGTTCGTTACTCACGTTCTCTGTCATCCTTATCCCATCCTCGTCGCCAGTTTAAGTTTCTTCTTATAACTTAACGATAATAATTTCAGTAGAATCCCAACGTAACGTCTCATGCTTTATTAGACATTTTTACAACTGTCAAGCAAAGATTCCAACTGTCAAAACAAAGATTCCTCCGCGCCATATCACACTTGGTATTCTTCCACATAGAACATAAAATAGTACCATTGAACAATGTACAGTATTGTTTTATCACATACATAACACTTAATAATACAGCTGATTCTGAACAACTTTCATGATCCTAAAAATGAGTACAAACATGTACATTTTAATCTCCTTTTCTCATATTTAAGTTCATTTGTTACTTTAATACACCTTATGAAGCAGCTGGGATGGAGACACTACACTACATATGAGCACTTTATAGAGATAATGGTGTATAATGAAGTTTGTATTTATTATGCTTCACATGTAGAAATACAAGCTTTGGTGTCTTGAGATCCTAAAAAATGTGCAGACACTTGGTTTCATCCAGCAGATGAGGAAGTGGACCTCAAACTGAGATTTTCCATTCTTCACTCCATCTGTTGACTGAATCGTGACTGTGTCTGAATCATCTTCTTGTCTCCTGCAGGGCCGTCGCGCTGCAGACAGGCCTCAGAACGCTGGCTGGGGTCTGGGTCCAGTCAAAGAACACGGGGTTCTGTTTCAGTGCAAACCTGAGAACTGGACCGACCAGAAGAAACCTGCCCCCACTATGACTTACTGGGTAATAGGGTACGTCTCTATTGGTTTTGATGGGGGGAAAACACACTTGAGCTTTAAATTTCTGAAGTTTGAAGCAGCTGCTGATAAACAGGCAAGTTGTAGAAAGGGAGGAAAGACACAGGCTGAACCTGAGAAAAGGATTTATCCCTGAAAGTTTTACAGATTGTAACTTGGGGATTGCATCGGGTTAAGTAAATTTAAAACTAGAGCAGGATCATGGGCAATGAATCTGAAGCGGTTTTGATCCAGATCTCTAATGTTGCAGGACTTTCCCTTTTCTTTATTTTAAAAGACATCTTTTGATCTCACATGCAGACGGATGTTGCTGGAGCCAGTTCCCCAGGAGTTCTACGTGTGTTTTCACGACTCGGTGCCAGAAATTCCCGTCGAGATGGCCTTCAGGCTCTCCTTCGGTTTGACTACGTGATGCACCGTCAAAGCGGAAGGTTCCAGACGTACTCTCAGGAAAATGAAACTCCACTTCCTAGCGCAAAACTTTACAGCTGTGTGCGAGGTGATGGAACAGGAAGGTACTTTGAGGTCGATCCTTGCCCTCGCAGGCCTCCATTTTCAATGATTTTCTGCAGATTACAGTGAAGCGTAACGAAGGCTTTGAGACAGACTCTACTTCAACCCACATTCTTCTCGTTCCTTGATTTCCACCAGAAGTGTTTGCCATATGAATACCTCTTCTCTTGTATGACCAGCTGATTAAATCATATTTTGCTGTGAAGGTAGACCAATAAAAAAAATCTGCATAAACTTCTTACCTTGTGGCAAACAAAGGTGCATTGATATATTGTTTATGTTTATTAAATTTGTTCATTTTTTTTTTTACAAAAGAAACAATACAAAACAATCCCATAAATGATAATGTACAAAATATAGAAAAATGAAAGGTAGCAGAAAGAAGAATAAATCTTATTATATCTGCCCCTTTTTTCCAACAATCAGATTAAACAATAATAATCTTCAACCAACAGTACAAAATGACTAACTCTTTCTAATTTTCTAACTAATACAATACACATTACGCTATTTCATATATATATTTTTAACACATTTGTTTTGATCATTTTCTTAAATGTAAACAGTGACTTGGCATTTTTAACTACATTCTCCAAGCCATTCCATAATCTAATTCCCTGGATTGAGGTAGAACGTCCCTTCAAACTAGTTCTGAATTGTGGTTTTACAAACATCTCTGTCCCCTTAAGATTATAACAACTTTGTCTTTTAACAAAATGCATTTGGATATTTAAAGGTAATGCATTATTTTGAGCCCTATACATAACTGATAAAATATTATAGTCTACCAAATCATGGAACTTCAATAACTTCAGTTGATAAAATAATGTACTTGATGGATGACAGTAATGTTTTCTAGTGATAATTCTTACAGCTCTTTTCTGTAATACAAAAATAGGCTTTGTGATTGTTTTACACGCATTCCCCCAAACATCAATACAATAGATTAAGTGTGGAACAATGATTGTGTTATACAACAAATACAGAGCTTTATCATTCAATAGGTCTCTGACTTTGTACAGTACTGCAATCGATTTAGCTATTTTTATTCTTACAGAATTTATGTGTTGTTTCCATGTCAGTTTGTCATCAATGATAACACCCAAAAACTTCACCTCACTCACTCTACAAATCTCAACACCCTCAATTTTGAGTGGAACATCAACAGTTTTCTTTTTATTACTGAATATCATGTAATGAGTTTTTTCTAGATTTAATGATAATTTATTTATTATTATTATATTCATGTTTTATAAGCAGTAAATCAAAAACTTTACCTAATTTATGTATTGTACAGTTTTGTATGGAAATGGGCTCTACTGTCAATGAGCATTATTATCATTAAACATCAACAGTTTCTAATGTTTTATAGTATTTTACTTGATTCTAAAATACTTTCTCAATGAAAAAATGTTCAATATAGTAAAAGCATTACATTTTGTTAAACTTAAAATGCCTACTACATCATAAATACATTTGGACTATATAGGTTTTGCATGATGTACATAAATGAGTTGTTTAAAGAGGCAGAGGTGGGGTTCTGTGGAATTGTTTAGAACAATTAATATCTTAACTGTTGCAGATAACTCAACGGACAAGCTCACTTAGGTTAAAGGTCCACTGGATGGACAAGCTAAAAGCTAACCAAACAGCTAAAACCAAAGTGGATTTCTGCCATCAAGCAAATCCGTTTGGATTATATTGAAAAGCTATACAAGCATGTATAAAGAAAATACTGTAAATCATATACTCTAACACATGTATAGATATATATGTACATACATATGTACTAGGAACATTTTGGAGTTACTATTTAACCTGACGTGCATATCGAGGCTGGGAGGCAAACCTTAAACATCCTCGCTGAGACGACACATCTAACTACTGCTCCACCGTGCCACCTTTCAACAACTCTTGAGTTTCAGTGCTTCCCGGCCGTACACACAAGCATCGTTTTAAAAACCTTTACAGTGCTGTCAGTTTCACATTACACAGATATTCCAACAAAATGTGACATCCCTGCAGGAAGTGCCTCGGGCTGCACCAGAAGTTTCAAAGAACCATCGAGTACCTTGAAAATAACTTTGTAATGTGGAAATGATGGCGGTTGAAACAATTATAAAGTACTGGTTAAATTAACTTTATTTTGAATATAGTTATTTTTAAGAGGACTTTGGTTTCAGCTGTGTTTTGACTAGCCTTTGGCTCATCAGTCCGGTCAGAAATAAGCTGTTTCTCCAAACAGGTCCTTCTAAAAGCTTTCTACAACAGGACACACATTAATTGTTCATAACTACTCCACGGAGCCCCATTTCAAAGTGTCTGAACTAGCAGCACAGAAAAACAATGACACAGCAACAAATAAACTGAGCCTTTTGATGAGACCAAGGGGAGGGACCAGAAACGTGTCTCTGTTCAAAATTTTTCTAAGTTCCTGCGTGTTCCAAAAACTACATATAGCAACTTTAATTGTTAGTTTTTTTTCCTCCCTGGCTCAGCTCGAGGTGGCTGCTTCTGCCTTTCCTCCCCTGTCCTCCCCACCCACGCCCCACTGAAAATAGGTGGGTCTGCAGTGGAAGTGGTCTCCAGCTACAAATACTTGGGTGTACACATGAATGATAACCTCAGCTGGAGCAACAACACCACCAGCCTGATCAAGAAAGGTCATCAGAGACTCTACTTCCTCAGACGGCTGAGACGTGCTGGTCTGAGCAGCCCAGTCCTCACCTCCTTCTACAGGTGTGCAGTGGAGAGCATCCTGTGCTCCAGCATCAACGTGTGGCATGGAGGCTGCACAGTTGCAGAGAGGAAAGCTCTACAGAGAGTGGTGAAGGCTGCACAGAAGTCTGTTGGAGTCAGTCTCCCCACCATCACAGACATTTACACCTCCAGATGCAGGAAAAGAGCCACCTGCATCATGAAAGACCTCACTCACCCAGCACACTCACTCTTTGCCCCACTCCCCTCAGGACGGAGGTTGAGGAGCATCAAATGTAGAACCACTAGACTGAGGAACAGCTTCTACCCTGAGGCTGTTAGACTCATGAATAAATAAAAATAAAATAAAAAATAAACACTGCAAAATATCACATTGTGCTGATGCTGATCTGTTTTCTTGTTGCTGTGTTCATCTGTGTTCATCTGTGACCATCTGCTCATACAAACTCATGTTCGTGCTGCTGTTTATTTCCACTATATTAGGCTTAGTGTATTACTAGTTGATGTTTTTCTTAGTTAATTCTAGATGTTATTACTGTTTTTCTCTTGCATTTGTTGTTGGATGTAACTGGGACCTCGTGTACATAATCTCGTTTTCATCACATGTACCACATGCGGTGCAAATGACAATAAAGACTCTCTGACTCTCTCTGACTCTCTGACTCTGACTTTTTCCTTCTTCCTGCTCTGCGCTCTGTGTGTCTGAAGCGCCTGGTACTCATCTCCCGAACGTAAATTAAGATTATGGATAATAATAATAATAATCATTTTATTTAGAAGTGCCTTTCAGGACACCCAAGGACACTTAACAAACCAATACAGTTCAAACATTATCTGGATGGAGCTGGTATCCTGGATGTTCGACTCTATCTACAAGATTTTTCAATTAAATGACAAGGTCCGGGGGAACCGGCGTGTCCAGCTGAGACGCACACTGCGGGATACGTCATGGACTCGTGGAGAGTGTGGCAGGTGATGTGTCTCACAGTCCTGTTTCAGAAGGACGTTGAAGACATTTAGATATTTGGATTTATGATAGCAGCAGGGGCGGATCTAGAAAAATATCTATGGGGTGGCAAGAGGGTGGCAAGGTTGTTTCAGGGGGTGAAAACACCCTCCCCCTCCACACACATACACACACACATACAGTACATATACATACAGTATACAGGTAGTCCTCAACTTACGATGCCCCCGACTTACGACGTTTCAGACTTACGAACCCATCTCATTATTTATCTTTAAACTTTTTTTATAATAAATAAATAAATGTACAGTACTGTACAGTTACCAAGCACTTAGACTATCCTAACACAGTTAAGGAGTGAGTTAAATTGTCTCCCTCCTCCCTAGCAGGCTCCATTCACATAAAGGGAGCTAGCTCTTTTTATGTGAAAGGGAGACAATTCAACTCACTCCTTCATATTTAAGAACTGTGTTATGATAGGCTAAGTGCTTGGTAACTGTACAGTACTGTACATGTATTCATTTCTAAAATAATATATATATATATATATATTTTTTTTTAGAAATGAATACATGTACAGTACTGGACTTACGAATATGCATCTCATAAAAAATATATGCATCTCGTAAAAAAAATATTTTTTTATGAGATGCATATATTCGTAAGTCCGGGACCTCGTAAGTAAGAACGCTCGTAAGTCGGGTACTACCTGTATATTAAACACTGAAAGCTGCTACAGGCTCCACAAGAACAGAAAATTGTTCTCTCTTTCAGGGCATCAAGAAAAGAATGGCATAATTTATTTTCTCCCAGTCCTAGTTCGGGATTTCTTGCTGCTCATCTGGCCAGATCTTTTTTTTCTCAAGTGGTTTTTGAAAACTGTTGTGTCAGAAATTTGGAGTGGGCAAGGATAATGTGGAAAATCTGAAACTATGCCATTGTGAAAGGGAGACAATTCAACTCACTCCTTCATCTTTAAGAACTGTTATGATAGGCTAAGTGCTTGGTAACTGTACAGTATTGTACATCTATTTATTTATTTAAAAAAAAGTATTTTTTTTGTATGTGATCCTACTTGCGAATTTTCGACTTACGAACGGCCCGTAGGTACGGAACTCGTTCGTAAGTCGGGGACTACCTGTATATATAAATAAAATGATGCAATGTAAAGGGAGAGACATGAAACAGCCAAAGTACAAGCAGCAGAAATACGCGTGTGTTCAGTCCTCTTTTCATTTCATTTCTCACTTCCCGCCACTCAGTCAGAACTTGACGTCAAGTCAGTTGTACATTGTGCTTCTTCTTCTTTAAATGTATTGGCAGTTGGCAAGAAAGTTAGGTGAGCATTACCGCCACCAACTGGTAAGGAGTGTGGACCAAATGACTACATTGGGCTGCATTCAATGTTGTCGGAAAAAGAATGTTCGCGTTCGTAATGTCCAGCTGGGGTGGCAAACAGGGTGGCAAGGCTCTCTGTTGGGGTGGCAACTGCCACCCCATGCCACCCCAGTAGATCCGCCCCTGGATAGCAGGGACTCTGCTTTTTGACATCGGCGGCGCTCTGTTTTATCGACTACAGGTAGTCCTCGACTTACGACGTTTCGGACTTACGAATATGCATCTCATTTTAAAAAAATATATATATTTATTTTATAAATGAATACATGTACAGTACTGTACAGTCACCAAGCACTTAGCCTATCCTAACACAGTTTTTAAAGATGGAGTGAGTTGAATTGTCTCCCTTTCACAGAAAGTGAAAGTAGCTCCCTTTATGTGAATGGAGCCTGCTGGGGAGGAGGGAGACAATTCAACTCACTCCTTAACTGTGTTAGGATAGGCTAAGTGCTTGGTGACTGTACAGTACTGTACATGTATTCATTTATAAAAATAAAAAAATCTTTTTTTTTGTGATCCTACTTACGAATTTTCGACTTACGAACGGCCCGTAGGTACGGAACTCGCTCGTAAGTTGGGGACTACCTGTATTGAAGAAGACATCGGCAGCAGTTTCGGCCATGACAAAGCTTCTGAGTCAGTGTGAAGGTTTGATCTGTGCCGTGACCTCGTAAAATCAGCTGATTTACGAGCTAAACCGTAAGGTGGAGGCGATTTATGAGAATCGCAGGCCACCTGCGGCTTCTGGGACCCGTCAGCGTGGTGGGCTTGACCTTGGGGGAGACTCATAGCATGAATCAGTGGAATGGATTCCCACAATTAAGCCATTTTGGAAACAGATCGTCCAGATGGACTCAAGGCTGAAGGAAAAAATATGTCTGCCTGAAGAAAATCAACAATCAAGCTTATCTGAATCTGACTCCCCGTCGGCCTTGGAAATGGGCAGACTATCAAATCTCTCCTGGGTCATGAGTAACCAAGGATAATAAACTTAATCTATCACAACCTCCCCCCACCCCACCCCAGAACTTTCTGTGCAAGCTTATCAGAACTTGCTGGTAGAGTTTTTTTGATGTCTCAAATTGTGTCCTGATAGACAAGATGTGAAAGATCTTTTTTGTAATACCACTGTCTACCCTCATGGTTCTCCCCTTTTCCTATCTAAGATTATTATTCTGAAAAGGATAAGAAGGCTTAGTGTAGCTGCAGCTTCGTAAACTCCGTCCATCTTTCGGATGACTGTTCGTACATGTTCTTGCTGTACCTCGGTGCAATGATAATAAAGCTTATTCTGATTCTTAATAGCAGCAAAAACTTAGTTTAAAGTAACTTGATAAGAATTAACTTTGGTAATCCGAGTTTGTAGGTGATGTGTTGCATTTGGGCCCCCACTATCTTTCTGGTCTCATAGTAGATGGTGTCCCTGTTCCAGATGAGAAGACTGTCCAGGTTGCACATAAACATCCAGTTTATCCAGTTTATTTTAGTCTATGATTTACAGAAATCATAGACTTTTGGTAACTGTAACATCAAGATCAGATTTTTTTGTAGCCATGTTAACATCTTATCTCTTCATCAATCTGGTTTCAGGAAAAAACACAGCACAACAACTGCTTCTCTGAAGGTTCTGAATGATGTTGTTGAAGCATTGGATGCTAAGGACTATTGTGCTGCACTTTTCTTAGACCTGTCTAAAGCTTTTGACACTGTGGATCATAACATCCTGTGTCATAAGCTCTCAGAAATCGGTTTCTCTGATCACACCATCGGTTGGTTTTCTAACTATCTTTCCAATCGGAGGCAATGTGTTCAACATAACGGTACTTCTTCCAGCTATTTAACAGTTAAAAATGGTGTACCACAAGGCTCAGTTTTAGGACCAACTCTCTTTACAATCTACATAGCTAATGTAGGTCACTGCATCCCTGATGCATCCTTACATTTCTATGCTGATGATACAGTTGTTTACTGCCGAGCTAAAACAGTAGCTAAGGCTTTCCAGTTACTGCAATCCGCTTTTGACATCATCCAGTCAGATTTGTTCCGTCTCAAACTTGTCCTAAATGCTGATAAAACAAAAGGGATGTTTTTTTCAAATAGGAAGGCGGTTCCAGCAGATCCTCCTCTGATTTTATCTTCAAATGGTGTCCCTATTGAGTTTGTTGATTCCTATAAATATCTGGGTATCCTGATCGATTCACATCTCTCTTTTAAACTCCACGTGGAAAACCTAGTGAAGAAATTGAAAGTTAAACTGGGTTTCTTTTTCAGAAACAGATCATGTCTAACACTGAATGTTAGGAAACGCCTTGTATCTGTGACTTTCCTTCCCTCCATTGATTACGGTGACATTCTCTACATGAATGCTCCTACAAGCACCCTGCGGATGTTGGATGTTGTCTATCATGGTGCACTAAGATTCATAACTGGCTGTGATTATCGTACCCACCACTGCACCCTGTATTCACTGGTTAACTGGACATCATTAACCTCACGCAGACTCTTCCACTGGTACATTTTCATCTTTAAATCACTTCTTGGTCTGCTGCCCTCATACATCTCCTCCTACATGTCTTTGCGTGAGTGCAGCTACAGTGTGCGCTCTCAGGACATGATTACCTGCAGTGTTCCGTCAGTGAGGACTGAACTTGGAAAAAGGGCCTTCTCCTACTCCGCTCCTGCTTCATGGAATATCTTACAAAAAGATCTGAAGCTCTCGACCTTGACTTCTCTAAATGGTTTTCAGAATCTGTTGGAATCCTGGCAAAAACCAATGCAGATTTGTTCCTGTCTTTGATTTTATACGTCTACCTTATAATGTTTTGCTAGTTTTTTGATACTTTGTTAAAAAATGAAAAAGTATTTCTTTCTTTTGTTTTTTTCTCTCTTTTGTTTTTCTATTGTTTATTGTTTGTTTACTGTTTATTGTTTAAGGAAATTCTACCATTGCTGTTCATCGTTCTTTAGTTTTAGCAGGTCGCTTTCGTAAATGAGCCCATGAAGTTCAATAAGATTTACCTGACTAAATAAAGGTTGAATGTAGCCCATTTCTCTGTTTCTAGGCTAACCAGAGGTGTTTTTCTTCACCACGTGTGTAATTGTCACAACACAGCGCAGCATTTGACCCAGCAGTTTCTAAACTGTGCTGTCTCTGTGTTCTCAGGAGGAAATCCTATACCAGTACCCCGTGTCTGAAGCATCCAGCCGGCTGAAAGGAGTGAGGGGCATCTTCCTCACACTTTGTGACATGCTGGAGAACGTCACAGGAGAGCGGATTATCAGTTTTTTTTTTAAAAAAGACCTTCAATTTACTGTGAAGACAGAGAAAATGTTCAAATCAATGCATTAAAAAGCTGTTTTGAGTTCAAATTTATTTTTAAAAAATGGACTGATGGGATGTTTGTTAACCTTGTTAGCAAATCAGTCATTTTCACTCTATTGTATTTTACCGTAACTGTGTGACTGTTTTAATAGTGTGACTGTTTTAATAGTGTGACTGTTTATGAAGCATTCACACGATTCAGATCCATTTTTATTCTGTAATTTTTTTCTGCATGCAACTCATTCTGCAGTTTTTGTTCTGTTTCAACAACGCATACATCAAAATGTTCAGCTCATTCAGGACATTTCTGCTTTGTCTTTTGGTATTTGTGCAATTTTTACAGTTTGAAATATTTATATTTGTCGGCCATTATTTCCCGCATTGACACTGAATGGAGGTCTCTTCTAATTCTTCAAAATATTTGAGCTTTTTAAAACATTTTACTGCTCATTTCATCTTTTTTGTTTCTTTCACTTTTTGTCTGCTAAATTCTTATTTTTTCTGCCTTTTCAGCTATTTTTTAAGTATTTTGCTGCTAATTTTAGTCTTTTTTCCTGCCTGTTTATTTTTTGCTTCATTTTACCTTTTACCTCTTTTTGCTCATTTCAGCCTTTTTTTTTTTTTGCCTTTTCAACTACTTTTTTTTTCTCTTTTCAGATTTTGTGTAATCTATTTAGCCTCTTTGTGTCCATTTTAGCTTACTTATAGAAACATTTTGCTTAGTCAGCCATGTTTTTCTCATTTAAAACGAACAGAGCTCTCGTCACATCCTTTAACCATTTGAGCTGTTTAAAACATTCTACTGCTCATTTCAGCTTTTGTTCTGGTTCAGCTTTTTTCAACTTTCTGCTACATTTCTGCTCTTATTCAGCGTTTCTGCTTTTATTTTCCTGCGTTCAGCAAATGTCAGCTGTTCAAGTTCAACTCCATAAACAGTTCAGAGATGAAGCCTTTTCAGCCTAGTTTAAGCTTCTTCAGCAGCTTTCAGCAAAAATCCTTCAGCAATAATCATTCACTCTGCATTTTCACAGGAAATGCAATTTCTCTTATGTTTGTTATACTTGCTTCCAAAGTCCCTTCCAGTTCACAGTAGACTTTTCTTTAATCTGACAACTGGGAGAAAAGTGTTATTCAGTTACTTCTGTGTCACTTCATCTAAAATGTCCTGATGCATGCTCAATAATCCAGGTAGTTGAATCTAACAAGGTTCAATCCACTCTGAATCACTTTGGCTAGGATTGTCCCAAACTACCAGGTAGTTTCAACAAAGAAGAACTTGTCCAGAGGACCTGACTGAACCTGGTTGGATTTATCTACCTGGATTATTGAGTATGCATCAGGACGTTATTTGGTTACAGTTAACTTGTACTCATGTTAATCCCATGTTCAGCCTCTTCTGTTATTTTATTTTGGCCTCCTTTTTTCTAATCTCCATTTATTTCTGTTCCGTCGATCAGTTCGGCTACTGGAAAGAGTGCAACAACCTGCTGGTCATTGGTCTTCCTGCTGAGAGGTAAAACACACACACACACACACACACACACACATGATGCACACAGATCTGTCTAGACGTCGCACAACTTAAAGGTGTCATAATAAACAGGACGTTCAGATTTGTAAAAATCAGATGATCTGTGTTTCATAAGAACAATATTTTTAACGAGAAAGAAGATAATCTGTAAATGTAATTTGAAAAGACCATCTGTTTTCCTCAGATGTCCTTTAAACATCTGCTTCTCGTTGGCCTGTTTGTTTCCAAAATGAACGTGTTTTTACAGGAAGGAGCATGTGGTTATAAATTAATTCTAGAAATGAATCAGAAAATCCTCCTGAGGTTGTGTCTGCCCACCTAAAGTGGCGGTCACGCTTGAATATTCTGCACCCACATTCAGACAAACGTGACTTATCTAAGATTTATTTTTCCTCTTGGCTGCAGGTAACAGAAATATTTAAGCAGCTTTAGTTATGCTGAAGTCCATGTCTGTGTCTCCCTGCAGGGTTCCTCTGCTGTCTCTGCAGACGGTGGTGGGCGATGTGGTGCGGACATTAAAAGTGATGTACGGCTCCTTGGACAGGTCCGCTTTGCTGTTGGTTCTGGTTGAAACTTCCTCTCATATGAAAATAACACCTTCTTACTCTCTTCCCCCTCCTTTGTTTTGTTCATCCTAAATATGATCATTCTTCTGTAGTACTTTGTACTCCGACTTGATTGGACATCTCCCATGTGTCCATTGCAGGGCGTTCTGTGAGGAGGACCACACTCCCAGACTGGACCATTTCTTCTGCTTGTTCTTCCAGCAGCTCATCCAGCCTTCACGTTTGAGGGAAGGCTCCTCGGCGCCACCACCTGACGTCTCGGGAACTCTTTTTTTAGACGGTTTACCAGCGGTGCGATGGCTCACTCTGCCTCCAGGAGTCAAGGTGAGTTCCTGTGAATCATCATGAAACAGCAGTGGATGAAGCACAGACATACAGGTAGTCCCCGACTTACGAGCGAGTTCCGTCCCTAGGGGGCGCTCGTATGTCAAAAATTCGTAAGTAGGATCACATAGAAAAAAAAAAATATATATATATATATTTTTTTTATAAATGAATACATGTACAGTACTGGACAGTCACCAAGCACTTAGCCTATCCTAACACAGTTTTTAAAGATGAAGGAATGAGTTGAATTGTCTCCCTTTCCCTTTCCTTGGTGGAGCCTGCAGGGAGGAGGGAGACAATTCAACTGACTCCTTCATCTTTAAAAACTGTGTTAGGATAGGCTAAGTGCTTGGTGACTGTACAGTACTGTACATTTATTTATTAAAAATATACAGTACTGTATATACAGTATTTTTATTTTTTTATTGTTTTTTATTTATAAATAGATAAATGTACAGTACTGTACAGTCACCAAGCACTTAGCCTATCCTAACACAGTTAAGGAGTCAGTTGAATTGTCTCCCTCCTCCCTGCAGGCTCCATTCCCATAAAGGGAGCTAGCTCCCTTTATGTAAAAGGGAGACAATTCAACTCATTCCTTCATCTTTAAAAACTGTGTTAGGATAGGCTAAGTGCTTGGTGACTGTCCAGTACTGTACATGTATCCATCCATCCATCCATCCATTTTCTTCCGCTTATCCGGGGTCGGGTCGCGGGGGTAGCAGCCTAAGTAGGGAGGCCCAGACTTCCCTCTCCCCAGCCACTTGGAGCAGCTCCTCTGGGGGAATCCCAAGGCGTTCCCAGGCCAGCCGAGAAACATAGTCCCTCCAGCGTATCCTGGGTCTTCCTCTGGGTCTCCTCCCGGTGGGACATGCCCGGAACACCTCACCAGGGAGGCGTCCAGGAGGCATCCTAACCAGATGCCCGAGCCACCTCAACTGGCTCCTCTCGATGTGGAGAAGCAGCGGCTCTACTCCGAGTCCCTCCCGGATGACTGAGCTTCTCACCCTATCTCTAAGGGAGAGTCCAGCCACCCTGCGGAGAAAACTCATTTCAGCCGCTTGTATCCGAGATCTTGTTCTTTCGGTCATAACCCAAAGCTCATGACCATAGATGAGGGTGGGAACGTAGATCGATCGGTAAATTGAGAGCTTTGCCTTTTGACTCAGCTCTCTCTTCACCACGACAGACCGGTACAGCGCCCGCTTCACTGCGGACGCTGCACCTATCCGCCTATCGATCTCACGCTCCAGTTTTCCCTCATTCGTGAACAAGATCCCGAGATACTTAAACTCCTCCACTTGGGTAAGGACCTCCTCCCCGACCCGGAGAGGGCACGCTACCCTTTTCCGGCTCAAGACCATGGCCTCGGATTTGGAGGAACTGATCCTCATCCCGGCCGCATCACATTCAGCTGCAAACCGCTCCAGCGAAAGCTGTAGATCACGAGCTGATGAAGCCAATAGGACCACATCATCTGCAAAAAACAGAGAAGCGATTCTAAGGCCACCAAAACGGATCCTCTCAACACCTTGGCTGCGCCTAGAAATTCTGTCCATAAAAGTTATAAACAGAATCGGTGACAAAGGGCAACCTTGGCGGAGTCCAACTCTCACCGGAAACGAGCCTGACTTACTGCCGGCAATGCGGACCAAGCTCTGACACCGGTCGTACAGGGACCTAACAGCCCATATCAATGGGCCTGGTACCCCATACTCCCGGAGTACCCCCCACAGAACCCCCCGAGGGACGCGGTCGAATGCCTTTTCCAAGTCTACAAAGCACATGTAAACTGGTTGGGCAAACTCCCACGCACCCTCCAGGACCCTGTTGAGGGTGTAGAGCTGGTCTAGTGTTCCACGACCAGGACGAAAACCACACTGCTCCTCCTGAATCCGAGGTTCGACTATCCGACGGACCCTCCTCTCCAGAACCCCTGAATAGACCTTACCAGGGAGGCTTAAGAGTGTGATCCCTCTATAGTTGGAACACACCCTACGGTCCCCCTTTTTGAATAGGGGAACCACCACCCCAGTCTGCCAATCCAAGGGAACTGCCCCCGATGTCCACGCGATATTGCAGAGTCGCGTAAGCCAACACAACCCCACAACATCCAGAGCCCTAAGGAACTCAGGACGAATCTCATCCACCCCCGGAGCCTTGCCACCGCGGAGCTTTTTAACCACCTCGGCGACCTCAGCACCAGAGATTGGAGAGCCCGACCCAAAGTCCCCAGGCTCCGCTTCCTCAGTGGAAGACGTGCCAGTAGGATTGAGGAGGTCTTCGAAGTATTCCGCCCACCGACTCACAACATCCCGAGTTGAGGTCAACAGCACGCCATCCCCACCATAAATGGTGTTGGTCGCGTACCGCTTTCCCCCCCTGAGACGCCGGATGGTGGACCAGAATCGCCTCGAAGCCGTACGGAAGTCATTCTCCATGGCCTCTCCGAACTCCTCCCACGCCCGAGTTTTTGCCTCAGCAACCACCCGAGCCGCATGCCGCTTGGACTGCCGGTACCTATCTGCTGCTTCCGGGGTCCCACAGGCCAAAAAGGCCCAATAGGACTCCTTCTTCAGCTTGACAGCATCCCTCACCGCCGGTGTCCACCACCGGGTTCGAGGGTTGCCACCACGACAGGCACCAACAACCTTGCGGCCACAACTCCGATAAGCTGCCTCGACAATAGAGGCGCGAAACATGGCCCACTCGGGCTCAATGTCCCCCGCCTCCCTCGGAACGTGTTCAAAGCTCTCCCGGAGGTGGGAGTTAAAGCTCCGTCTTACGGGAGACTCTGCCAGACGTTCCCAGCAGACCCTCACAATACGTTTGGGTCTGCCAGGTCTGACCGGCATCCTCCCCCACCATCGGAGCCAACTCACCACCAGGTAGTGGTCAGTTGACAGCTCTGCCCCTCTCTTCACCCGAGTGTACATGTATTCATTTATAAAAATAAAATAAATTAAAGAATTAAAAAAAAATATATATATATATATATAAATATATATATATATTTTTAATGAGATGCATACTCGTAAGTCCGGGACCTCGTAAGTAAGAGCGCTCGTAAGTCGGGGACTACCTGTATGTCTATGGCGTGGGTGCCCAATACGTTGATTGCGATCTACTGGTCAATCACAAATGTATTATAAGTAGATGGCATGGCATTAAAAAAATAGATGTCAGCCTATCATCCATCCTCACTATGAAATTTATCACTTGATTGACAGACAGGGCAGCCAGTCTGAGGCCCCGTTTACACGACGTGAAACATTCAGTCGTTCATTTACAGACAACAGCCCTGATTCTCTCTGAAACCGAAGGTTGCTGAATCCAGGTCAGAGTGGAGATTTTTGGGGGGACCCCCCCCCACCACCCACGAAGGTGTAAATTCCTCTGCAAGTGAAGTTGCACATGTGCACTACAGGCAACTGTTTTTCTGCACTAACACCAGTTATAATAAACGGCAGAGAGCAGAGTGTTTTTGTGCTGCTCACCCCTTTTCAGCATGTAGGAGCAAAACTAATAAAATCCAGTTCCAAAGAGACGTTGGTGTACTCACCAGTTTGGATGTAACTATATGGATGATGAATGCAGCTGAGGCTCCAGGGTTGCCAGATCATTTTAAAATGTCTTATTTACCCCTTTTTCTGAGCACATGTTCAACAAACACAACACACACCTCATCTAATGGTACGTCCACACCGAACGGCTTTTCAACGGCAAAAAAGCTCGTCACACACGCAAGTGGACGCACTGGACCCAGTGGTGTCCAGACTGGAATGTGAAGCTGCGGCGTTGTGGCGGCGGGGTGTGGGAGGAGCTTACCCGGTATACCGAGTTCCTCACTGACACTCCGCCAGGCAAGGTCCTTTTTATTTCTGTCCCTGTAGAGCAGACTTGACTGGTCGTAACGGACTTGTCGCGAACACACAGCTACAATGAGTTTCTCTTCCATAGTACACGACTTCGCGGGTTTTTTCTGTGTCCCACAAACAATATGTCACACAGTTGCGCAATATCCGTCCCCTCGTTTCCGCGTCACATAGCGGACTCTCCCCCTCTTTCCTCCCCCCGACTCTCCCTGATTGGTTGACACACGCGTTCACGAGTTTGAACGGCGAAATCATAAACATTTTCAAGGCGTGCTTTGGAGGCTGCCGTGGGTTCACGTGCACGGAAAATGCTCAAATGCCACTTCCAAAACGCTCAACACGCACGTGACGTGACGCCCGACGCCAAGACGCGCCTGGAGGCGCGTCCCCCATTGACTTTGCATGTAAACTGGACGCTCCTGCAGTTGAAAAGCCGTTTGGTGTGGACGTACCATTACTCAGCACATATGATAGTTTAGGTCAAAATACTATCATTTTAAAGCAACAGTACTATAGCTCATCATTTCTTATACTTTCTTATCTGGCAACCTGACTGGCATGGAAACTACAGCATTTACCCACTCATTTTTTACTCCCAATAAATGTTGAAAAACACTAAAATTTCCAAAGGTTGTTCTCTTATAGCCTTATAGTAGGTAGATCACTTTGACTTGGTCATTTTAACATGCTGAAAAAGTGTGGACACCCCAGGTCTATGGGATGAAGGTCTGAATCAATGCTCTGGAAGCCTCATGTAGAGCTTCTGCTTTTAAAGCAGCTTTGGCGCCATCTTTTGTTCACACAAAACAAAAACAAGCTGAAGTTTGAAGAGATGTGCACAACATAAATTAAGACTTGTGCTCGACATTGTGCTGCCTTTCTGTTTTATTCACAGGTGGAGGTGGACATGGTTCTTTCTGATTTTGAGTCTTCTGATTTTGGAGAAATGGTGAGAACCTGATTTGTTTTTCCAGCTAATTTATCTCCTTATATTCAGTTACAAGTCATAAGTGATGTTAACTTGTGTCAAAGAGGTGATTGGTGTCATATTACTAAGTTTGGTGCAGTTAAATGAGTACACATGCAGGCTGTTATGTGTTAGGTGTTATACCATCTGTCTTTTGGTCTCGTCAGGGGAGAGAAAAAGTAAAATGAGGTGGTTGTGTTGGTGGATATGTGTATTTTTATTACGAACATAAAAACTGTCTTTTCCTGAGGCACAGCATTAATATACTGTAGTGTGGAGGCCAACAGTTGTGAATGAAACTGAAGTTTCATGATTATCAGTGCCCTGGTTCATCAGCGCTACAGTCCCCCAGAGAAACCTGCTTGGAGTCAGAATGGACCTTACCAAGCTCCGCCCACAGGGCCGCGTTTCAATGGCTAATGCCCATTTCCCGTCACAGCGCAGCTACCAGGGGCGTGACCGTCTCACAAACAAAAGCTACAGTAGTATGAATGTGTGTAGCATTCAATATATGTGTAGCACTTTGAGATTTTCAGTAATGAAAAGTGCGTTATAAATTGAATTTAATTATTATTATTATTATTATTATTAATTAGTAATAAACACATGCTAATTTACCCTGCTGCATGCTCAATAATCCAGGTAGAAACATCTAAAAAAGCTAAGTCTGGTCCTCTGGACCAGAGGAATGTCCAGAGGACCAGACTTAGCTTTTTTAGACATGCTAATTTACATTGTGAGCTAGCATACGGTGCAGAAAGGTTTTGCGTCAGGGCTGGAAAAATGGTCCTCCACTGTCAGTGGGGTATCTGTACAGGAGATGTCAGGTACCCTGACCGTATTTGTGGAAGTAAAATTCACAGTTTTCCTAAATGTGAAACTGAATGCCTTGCTTGGATCAACGCTTGTGCACGACCGCATTTACCGATACCGATACAACTTCTACACCTTGAAGCCTGTCTGTTACACAGTCTTACATTAGCTGAAGAGATCAATATGCAATGTGTACCGTATCTAACATACATTAAAGATTTCATTCTACCTGAAAAGGCTTTTCACTAAACTGTAATCGTGTTAGCCACGCTAGCACCGAGTACAGTGTATCAGGCCTAGGCACACTCAAACATTTGCCAACAACAGAAATCACTGATTTCAAAAGTAACCCTCAAAATCATGAATTCCCGACTTACCCAGCCTTGCAAGAACAATAGACATCAGTGATCTTGTCCACAGCTGTATTAATGCTGGGGGTGTTAGGAGCTGCTGTTTTCCTCCTCGACCGATAGCATTACGCTGTGACGCGCACACTGTTGGAGGCATCGCATGGCTCAAACAACTTGATTTCGTCCAAAAAAGATGACATGAACTTGTTGGTTCCCCTGTCCATTGTCATGGCTGATATTTTGTTGAAATCCGGCAGAAACGATACACTAATCGACTCAGAAATACCCTGCAGAGGGTCAGTCGACGCCATGTTTCCATTGAAACTGAGCTCCGAGAGGATTTGTATGTGAGACACGCAGCCATGTTGGAGTTTAGGGGGCGTTTCTGGGCGGAGCTTGGTAAGGTCCATGTCCACCAGTGCTTTGACAACTTGCTCTTGTATAGATGATGTCAGTTAGAGAGTGGTGTTTTCTCTTACTGCCATAGAGATGACTGGAAGCTTTAAGTATCAGTGTTGCTCCTCAGAGGGAGAAACACTTGACAAGAACCATGTAAAGTCATAAATCAGATTTATAAAATCAATGAATAAATCTCCCATCCATCAGTCTTTGGCTAATTATGAAGTAAAATACACACAACAATACCAGTCTATTATAACCAATGGTGGTGAACTTTCTTATCTTATCCTTCATTTTCTTCTTGCAGTCGGAGGACTTTTTTGGCCTGAGACGTCTCTATGTAATACTCGGTTCCTGTTTGTTCTACAAGGTGGGTTTTGAAGTGAAAACGTGCTTCAGTTCCTGCAGTGAGTCAGCATGTAGATCCTGCCCTGACAGTCACAAGTCATGTGTAAAAGTCACAGACACTAGGTTGTCCTTTACAAGAAAGCATGATAAGTTTTGTTTTGTGGTGAAAGACTAGCAGGGTCTTTGGTGTTTGCTCCATGTTCCTCCGCAGTCCTACCTGATTGCCAACCATCTTCCAAAAGAAGACCTGCTGGATGTGTGTCTGTACTGCCAGCATTACTGTCTGCTGCCGCTGGCGTCGGAGCAGCGAGTGGGTCAGCTGGTCATCTGGAGAGAGGTGTTTCCCCAGCAGAGAGGTAACGAAGGGATCAGCTCTGCACCGGGCTTCAGCCAACCGCAGGGACGACACTTCCTGCTCATAGTGGGGCTGGTAAGGAGGAAAGTCACTGACTAGTGATTACGTTTAAAGGTGGGGTGTGCAGTTTTTGAACACTCTGGGACTTAGAAATATTTTCAGCGCAGAAAAACATTCTGCTCCCTCCCCTCAGAGCCATATATGGCTCAGAGGGGGAGCCGCAGTCCGTTCTCTGTTGAACTTGGGATCCGCCCCCTGCTGTGTGTCTGCTGGAGCGCTGCAAAGTTCTGTGATTATATGTTATAAAAACCTTTTAAAAATATTATAAAACCATGGAGCACTTGTCCAACAACAGAAAATCCAGCAGAAAACAGCAGAGGTTCACGAAGCAACGTTTGGACATGATTAATTCGCTCGTGATTTCCTCTTTCTGTCAGCGCAGCTCTGGAATGTCTGGAATGGAATGCTCCGCCTCCTCTACATGTCCGCTCGGAGCGCTGCAAAGTTCTGTGATTATATGATAATAAAACCTTTTAAAAATATTATAAAACCATGGAGCAGTTGTCCAACAACAGAAAATCCAGCAGAAATCAGCAGAGGTTCACGAAGCAACGTTTGGACATGATTAATTCGCTCGTGACTTCCTCATG